>VDFB02042266.1:0-69370 GCA_007258455.2 Sequoia sempervirens
AACATCTGGGAGCCCACCTTCTTCCTGGCTATTTTGGCTTCCATCCGATGTCTGCCTTCTAGCTTTCCTCCGCCATCTTTCCACCCTCTGGCGCTCGCACCCTTGAAGCATGCATTAATGTTTACGGCCCAAATGAGCTTCAAGTATGAATATCAAGTTATTTTGATGATGCATGGATAGATCTAATAGACTGACATTTTTCTTAACTCATGTATAAATGCACTTACGACACTTCGTGTTTGCAAGAGTCAAGAAGCTTTTCACAGGTCTATCGGAGAGGCCCATTGAGGGCGTTGTCCTACCTTTTTCCAAATGATGATGATTTCTAAGGAGCTTTCCACCCAAATCAGGGGCCACCAATCCATTGATGCAAGTCATTGACTGACCTGTTTGATCCAATCAAAAATGTTGCAAGTCCACTAGATGGAGGGCAGCCTTCAAATAGTCTCTGCTACAGTAAAAAGGGAAATCAGCTACAAGACAAATCTGCTACAGCGCTTGAGCACTAGATGAAAAAATAGAGAAAAGACAAGGAATGTATTTTAAAATTGTTGGATAATGAGGGGTAGGTGAAACCCTAATGTAATCAAATCTGGGCCATTCATTGTAAATTGATCCTAGCCATTCATTTAGGCTTTGGAAAACTATAAATAGGGGCTTGCCCCTCATTTATAAGGGTTGGAGAGCTATTGTAAAGACATTTTGTAGCAATAGAGAGTAACATTGCATGATTTATGGGTGTTTCTTTTGAGTTTGCTCTTTATGTATGCATGGTTCAACTTCCCTACTAGTTTAGGTGTTAGTTTCTTGAATGGGAGTGGTGATGGTGTTTGCTTTTTAGAATTTGATGAACTTCCAGTCATGCTTTTTTGTGGATCATTGATGATGAATCACTTTGCAAAGCTAGTCTAAGCCTTTTCCTTTATTGCTGCAACTTAGTTTGATTGCATGTACATGATGTGTGTGTGAATGTGAAAATCTGCATTCCTTAGAAGATTGCACTGGTTTTGTGTAGCTATAGGTTTCTCTTGGTCAAGCAAAACTTAATTTAGGAAGTTGTCTACTTTAGCAGCCACCATTGTTACTGTTCATTCATAGCTTAGGATTATAATAGCTTTCTTAACCCTTCTCCTTTTGCTATTTCTTTTAATCCTTGGTTAGAGTAGGATCCAAAGCATCACCATGAAGCTAAATCAGATGAACTTGATGAGTTTTAGCTTGCTATTTTGAGTGGACAACCACTGTTCATTCACTTCTAGCACTTTAAAACTGCATTTGCAAACCCAACTTCCCATGCTTTGAAATTCATCCAATTCCCTTTTGTGATTCTAGCAAATCACATCAAACAACTGAGATATTCCAAGCACTGGTCAATACCGACATTAGAGACCTTGGGATAGTGTTCTAACTGATTGTGGAAGATTGTCTTTCAAGAGAGTAGTGTACCTATGCACTAGCTGTTGAAAAAGCATAAAAACACGCCAAAAAATCCTTGAAATGAAATCAAATAATAATTGATAATGATGAATGAACAAAGGAAAATGTTGTAACTCACCAAACCCTTACAATGAAGTGTTGCAACTATGCTTGAGATGGCTCCAATGGATGTATACCTTGAGTCTTGCTTGGATTGGATAGATCTTGAATGAAATGCTTGCTTGAATCATAAACCCTACATCACAATTGTTAGCTCAAAAAAAAAACATGATGAATGAATTCCTTCACATGATGCTTGATGCTTAAATATTGCTTTCAAATGCTTGATAATCTACCCTTGAATTCTCTTCAAAACACTTGAATGTACTTGTGAACTAAAAATTTCTATAAGGGTGAATACTTGAATACTTGGGGGTTAAAATGAGAGAGAGAAACTTGTATTTATACTCAATTATGCAAGAATTCCCAAAATTACAACACTACAAGCCAACATCAGATCTAGGAGGATAAAATCATACCAAAAAATTGAATTAATTTTGATTTTGAGCCACATGGGACTCATTCTCCCAAGGTGGTGAATGAGTCACACCAAGCCTAAATTTTGGGACCATTTTTAAAAATGCTTAGAAATGTGTGAAATCAGGATTGGGACCCAAAATTCTAGGTGGGACTCATTCACCCAACATGGTGAATGAGTCCTAGATCACTAAATATGGGCCATTCAAGCCTAAAACACCTAAATTATGATTGGGTGATGATTTGTATTGGAATTATACTTGAAAAGATGCATTAAATGATGCTTGTGGATGCAAAATAGGGCCAATTAAAGCACAAAGAAGCCCAATTATTAATGAAAACCCTAGAAAAGTGTGAAAGTGTGTTACAACACTTTACAACACTCTTTATAAGGTAGGATTAAGGTCAAAATAGGTTTATTAGGTTTAATTATTTAATAAAACCATAGAAAAGTGTGAAAGTGAGTTACAACACTTTACAACAATTTCTCAAGGTACCATTCAATTTCATCAATTCACAAGGGCCCAAGACCTAATGTGAATGTGTCAAAAACATTACAACACTAAATCAAGGAACCATTAATCCTAATTCACAAGGAGGGAGTAAAAAAGAAAGGGAAAAGTAGAAGGGATACTTTTTCCATTACCACATTTAGCCCCCACTTTTGTGAGAGGATGAACTTGCTTCAAAATCACACTAAAGTAGATGAACACACACCAAGAGGGGTTTAGATGCACCAATCCCATGGACAACCAACATAGGCACAAGCAAACACACATGAAAATGATATAAAGAGAAACAACAAAGCACAAGGATACACTGCAAAAGACGTAAAGAAAATGGAACAAAATGAAAAAGAAAAAGGGTGGATCAATCTTTGACCGTTTGTCCATCACGATGTGTATTAGATCTAGGTTGTTTGTCTAGAAACAACATACTCATTCTAAGGAAAAAAAACTTTAGGCTATTCGCTAGGTGAGAAATCCAAGAAGGTGAGACACATAAAGTCATGGCTGGTATGCTCTCTCACACACATGTGAGTGGCTAAGGGAAATTCATGCCTTTGTTAAGCTTCCTATCAAACCATACCAAATTTATAGCTCCTAATAACTTTAATAAGGTGCACACAAAAATGAACTTCGAGCTTCTTGAGACAAACAAAGCTTTGTATTCTTAGAACTCATGAACATACAAGCTACATTATGCAAGGTGGCCATATAACTAAAAAATGAAAAATGCAAAAGAACATTTGAAATGGAGTCTTCCTTAGTTCATACGAGTTTTTTAATTTAGGGAACATTGTGCCTAATGTCTCCAAGAGAGGACCAGTCAAAGAATAAAATATTCACAACTTAGGGAATGCAGTGCATCGCATCAAGCCACTAAGAGGAATGTAATATGCTAAGAGAGATCACACTCTTTTAGTACATCACACTCAATGTCATCGAAAAAGAAAAAAACACATCATATAAAGTAAGAAGTATACACCATGAACCATGGAAAATAATAATGCAAAATAATAATGCCAATGTATTCCCCCACTTTAATGAAATTGCTAAACACCATTCTGTGAGCAATTACTTTAAAGTAGCAAATGATAAATGCAAAAAATAAAGAAGACATGACAAATAACCTAGAAATCCCTATGCCAAGTCATATATTTCCAAGTAGAGCTATGTCATGTAAGAGAAGAAGAAAAGACACAGTTTGCCCCCAAAATGAAAATCCAAACACACAATGGATCTATGGATTCGTGGTCAGTATGTTCATGCTAAAATATTTTTTAGAGAGCTCGAAACCGCCATCATTCCCCAAATACACATAGAAATATAAGAATGACACAAAGAGAGTGAAGAAAAAGAAAAGCCTTTCTAGTGAACATGGAAGAAACATGAATTTATCGACACCTTTCATCATCCCAAAAAGGAAAACATGAGACAAATGAAAAATATAAATAAAGAAAAGATTTTTGGGTCAACATGGAAGAGACATGAATGTGTCGACACCTTGTGTCATCCCAAAAAGGTAAACAAAAGATAAATGAAAAAGGTAAAAAGATAAAAGATAAAAGATTTATGACATAGAGAAGAATGAAGGTACAATAGAGGAATGTTACAAAGAGAGAGAAAATTAAACATAATGTCACAGGGTATCACATCACGCACATGAAACAATGAAAAAGAAATAATGTAAAATACTAGTAAGGGACATGTGAGTCAACCTAAAGTATGTCATCTACATCCTAATCATGTTCATTGTATATTGAAGGCGGAAAACTAGCCAAAGGAACAATAGCAAGTGCCAAACTAGGACCAGCACTAGGTTCAACACTCTTCTTCTAGGAGAATTTTAGTTTAAGCTCATGGAAGAGGAAAACAATGTATTCAATTCACTATGCACCTCTTCATTAATTTTATCAACCTCATCATTGTCATCCAAATTCATTACATTAGGAGGTTGAATGATAATATCTAAAGAAGGCTTCAACTCTTGTTGTGGTTGTTGTATTAGATTGCTTTGTTTTAAGGCAAGAGTAGGGTCATCATGCATTGCTTCAATCAAGTTTGGATTTTTATTTTCTTTATTTATTTCTTCATGTAACTTGTGAGCAAGGGAATGAAATATACTCCTATGCTTTCTAGCACCTCTGTTTCTTTTAGTTCTATTTTCAAGTTGCATTTGTGTAGGAGCAGGTTGGTCAACTATATGTTTATTTTCTTCCCTAAGGGGAGGAATGGAAGGAACCACGGGGGTTTGTTCAACCACTTTCTCTTTGAATTTTTTATTTATTTTTAATTCTAGTAGGTGTGAAAGGATTAGTTTCGTTATCTCGTGGGGTGATCCCACAATACTGGTTTACATTTTTTGGCCAAATTGGACACTAAACTGATTTTTTCTAAATAAATCTTCAATTCCGGGCACCTATAGCGGCTAAATCATGAGGAATTTGAGGATGATTCAAACTAGTGATTTTTGACATTTTTCTATAGATTCTAAATATATTTTTTCAAAATTTTTGGAATTAAATTGCACTTCTTTTTCCATCTCCTTCAAAAACTAGTTTTTTCAATAAACACCATTTTTAAGGAATGACACTCGAACCATATAACACATAATTTTTTTCCATTAAGGATAAAATTCTATTTTTTAATTTAGATTTGTAACTATGATGCATAGTGCTTCCAATTGGTCTCATAGTGTTTTATTGAATTATTTTTCCTTAATCAAGTTTCAAAGTCAAACCACTTACAATTCAAAATAGGAGACTATATAACACAATTTTTTTGCACATATCAAAATTCTTTTTTTTAATCAAGGACTTCAATATCTAGTGAAATCATATCTTTTCAAAAAAATTGACAATCTTCTATTTTTCCAAGTGTGTAGAAAAAAGAGCTTGATTTTTGGTGAAAACCTACATTCGAAGAACTAAAAAATAAATATAATAATTAAATTAAATTTATTTAAAATTATAATTATTTGGAAGATTATAATAAGGACTACATACTTAAAAAAATAAAAATTAAATGAATTCATTTGATCCCCAAAAGTTAAATCAAAAGTGGTTTTTTATCAACATTTTGATAGGTGTAAACGAGACTCTGTTATAGGTATGGTTTAAAACTAGTAGGGTTCTATCTAAGGGGGTCTGATCTAAGGTAGTTTGATTAAGCCCTCTTTAATTGTAATGTTTTAAATGAAACTTTTTAAGGATTAGATCATTATACTTTCTAAAAATATGTGATTTCTGTAAAATTTAGAATCTCCTAGAAATTGTAAACCAGCTTTGTGGGATCACCCTATGGTATTTTTGTAGGAGGTAGGTGAAGGTTCTTTCTTAGGTTGGTCTTAGTTGTTTGGGATTTCCTTAGGTTCAAGCATGGTTTTTTCTAGGATGGTAGGCTTAGTGGTGGGTTGGGACATATTTCAGAGGGATAGTTCTGCTATCTTCTTCACCTTGAACTTTTGATAAGACAAGAAAAAGAAGTCTTCTTGTGGTTTTATAGGTTTTATAGGATTGATCAAAAATAAATCTAAGGAAAATTTACCTTTAGAGGACAACGGGTTAAAGCCACTATGATGGATGGTGAAAAATTTATTGTCAAAGGGAAACTTTATGCATTTATGTACAACCCAAGGGACAACATTCATGGAGAGAAGCCATGGATAGCCAAGCTTCACACAAAATTGGGTCGATTGCATGATGATTTAGAATGAGATATATAATGTTTTTAGTCCTTTTTTCTATGGTAAGGTGATTGATCCCATCATAGGGAAAGAAAAACCATTATGCATCTTGATCCATGATTTTGGTTTATCATATATATCCTAATAGAGCTCATGCAAAAGTAAGAATTCCTCATTGATCACATTCTTTCCACAGGCGAGCTCTATTAGTATCCCATTAGAGGGTTTGTCGTAGATTTTTTTGGCTATGTAAAGAGGACCATCGGGTGCATTTTTAAGTATATCCTTAGAGGAGAAAGCAATTTCAAGAGGATTTTTAGTTCGACCCTTACGAGGAATGACATATATTACTCCTACCATGTCATCCATAGGATCATTATTTATACAATCATGTTGAATAGAATCATTGTTATCATCATCTGTATCAACATTCATTGCATCATTATTTATAGTTTTGCTAGCTTTGAAAAATGAAATATTGTGTTTTGGCATGGGGTTGGCAAAGATTTGCAATTTTTGGTTGGGGGGGCAACAAAATTATTTCCTTGATCACTAACACCTCCAACAGAAAGATGATCAAAATCAATGAGGTCTTGCAAAAGATGTTTAAGAAAATTACAATGTTCTATGATATGTTCATTTTTTTGGTGATAATGGTAGTAATAATTTGGTATATAGATGGTAGGTAATGGTTAACTAGGATTGGATATTTTAATGAGGGTTAGGGTAACCATCTTCTATTCTATGAGTTGTGACATTGTGTTATCAAGGGTATTTGGTAAGGGAGTGAGTTTTATGTTTAGGTCCCCATAGCTAAAGGGTATTATGGCCTTAGAAACAACTACTTGGTTATTGAGATTCTGAGTTGTTTATTGAGGGGGGTTGAATCGAAGTTTGGGAATTGTTTTGGTTTGCTGGCTCAGACTTCTGAGTTCAGCTAGAAGTGGATTTTGTATCTCCACTACTAACCAAATTTGATAATCATGGAGGGTAGTAGTACATAGATGCATAAAGGATGGAAATTTCATCATGGTAAGCTTATCTTGTGTCTTTCTTCACATATCTTCTTTGAACATCTTTTGAAGGTGAGGATCAGGAACCTTGACATCAATTTGGGAATAAAGCAATTGATAGTGTGAGATAAAGTTAGTTATATTTTCTTCTTCTTCTCATTCCCATCCATCATATTAGCCAATGTCATCTTAGGGGTCATATGCACTTGGAAATTCTTTACAAATGCCTCAAAAATTTCATTGAATGAATGAATTGAGTTGTTCAATAAAGAAGAAAACCATTCCAAGGAAGTATCTTTCAAGGACCTAGGAAAAATCTTAGCCAAACGTTTATTATCAAGGAAAAACTCACTACATAAAGTAGTGTAAGCATTAACATGGTTAGAAGGATTTCCCTTTCCTCCATATTTCTCAAATATAGGCACCTCTACACCTTAGGGCATCGATGTTCACAATATCTCCAAGGATAGTGGACTATTTTGACATAATATGTAGGTGGGGCATTTTTATTTTTGTTGATGGTGGAAACTTGCTTTTGAATGGATGAAACTATTTGAAAACATTGATTTATGAGAGGGTTATTTCTTGTGTTATGAGATGGAGGTGAAAATGGTGAGGGGGTGTATGTGTTCAAGGGACAAGTGAATGGAATTATTATAGGTGGTAAGGTGGTAGGAGATATGACATGTGATGCCACAAAGAAACTAGGGATGCTAGCAAAAATACCCAAAGAGGGAATCACATTACTAGTTGGTTGTATTGTTATTGTGACTTGAGGATTGGTATAGGTAGGTATTGAGGCAATTGTTGTGGGAAGATGAATTTGAGTTCCTCCTTGTCTTGTGACATTTCTTGTAGGTAAAGGACAACTAGTGGTTGAGGTGAAATGTTTTCGAAAGATTCGAACTATGTTTTTCACAAGGTCAAGTCCATCTTCACTTTCAGTTATTGTGATAGTTGAAATGTTGTCATTTTGCAATTAATTTTGTAGGTTTGCTAAGTCTTCATGAATATGAATGATGTTTTCTAGTGGGATACTAGAAACCATGGTTTCAACATGTGTCACGCTGCTTGAAGGTAAGGAGTTACTTAGGGTATGGTCCATACCTAATGTAATAATTTCAACACTACCTAAGTGAAAGAGCTAGATAACCCAAGATCCAAAACAATTGTGCTATCATGGGATGACATGAGTCTCAAAATTTCTCTCACTACAGTATTAGAAATAGGACATGAAATAATCATACAAGGGTTACTAAATGAAATGTGAATGTGAATGTAATATAAGCTAAGAATAATGAAATGGCTATGACAAAAATTCTAGAAACTGAAAAAGAAAGGAAATAAGAAAATAGAAATAGAGCCTTAAATGCAAGAAAGTACAATTTAGAATATGCAAAGAGACTGATTTTCCCAAGGTGGTGAATGAGTCCCAGTAGGAATTTTTTTCAAAATTAAAAAAAAAAAATAGTTTAATTTTATGTTTTTATTCTTTATAATCTAGATCCTAAGTGAAAATACAAATTTTGTTTGATTTTCAATGAAATGAGATGCAAAAATTTAAGCTATATGAACTTTCACTAATGCACAATTAGAAACCCTAGAAGGAAAATTAACCAATGCAAATTCTAATGCAATGTTGATGCAAGACAAATCTAGCATAATGATGCACTCCACATCCAAACTTTAATGTTGTAAATGTAGGTTCACCAAAATGCCATGTATTAAAAATGGGTAAGATGCAATCACATGACTTCGGACATAGGGCATACCCACTTTCCACCTATGACATTCAAGGGTAACCCTAGAGATCTCATTGAAAAGGGGAGATAGATCTTGAAATAGGTCTTTCCTGGGGGATGAATGCAAACTAAAAGGGGGTTCACCACCAAGTAAGAACTTGGAAAGATAAATGAAATGCAATATGTAACACTAAACCCTAATTAAATATAATGACCTACAAGATAACCTAGAAAAGTGAATGAAACAACACAAAAATGAAGGTATGCACTTGGAAAATAGGAGATGGTTGAATGGAGGTTTGAAACACTTGAGAATCTACTTTTAATGTTGACTAGGACTCATTCACCAAGATGGGAAAATCAATCCAAATTCTAGGAAATTGTGAGGGAATAATAATTTTCCAAAAAGGGTATCTAAATTTGCAAGAATCTAAAATTTGAGTGAAAATGGGACTTATTCACTAGAAGTGGTGAATTTTTCCAATTAGGGTTTTTGAAGCTTCAAATATTGATCTTTCTCTTCTTTGTTTTCTTTTTCCTTCATGCTTGATTTTCAGATCCAAAACGTTGATTTGCAGCCTGTAGGTTTTCTCCATTAATCTTCAATGTTTGATGATGACTTTGACAACTTTGAATGACTTGACAAATTTTCTCTTATCTTTCTCCTTAGGAAATCTATAACCTTGACATGCAAATCACACACAAAGGAGAGGGAAAATGTTGTTGGGTTAGTGGATAGGGGTTTTCCTTGGTCAAACCCCATTTTGGAAATTAATCCTTGAAATGAAATCAAATAATAATGGAGAATGATGAATGAACAAAGGACAATGTTTCAACTCATCAAACCCTTGCAATGAAGTGTTGCAACTATTCTTGAGATGGATCCAATAGGTGTAGACCTTGAATCTTTCTTGGATTGGATAGATCTTGAATGAAATGCTTGCTTGAATCATAAACCCTGCATCACAATTGTTAGCTCAAAGAAAAATGTGATGCATGGAGTTCTTGACATGATGCTTGATGCTTGAATACTAATCTTTAATTCTTGATAATCTGCCCTTGAATGCTCTTGAAAACACTTGAATGCACTTGTGAGCTCAAACTTGCTATAAGGATGAATACTTAAATGCTTGAGGGATAAAATGAGAGAAAGAATCTTGTATTTATACTCAATTAAGCAAGAATTCCAAAAATTACAACATGACAAGCCGACATCAGATCTAGGAGGATAAAATCCTGCAAGAATTTTGAATTAATTTTGATTTTTAGCCACACGGGACTCATTCGCTGAAGATGGAAAATGAGTCCCATGAGGCCAATCTTTTGGGACCATTTTTAAAAGTGCTTAGAAATGTGTGAAATTAGGATTAGGACCCCAAAACCTAGGTGGAACTTATTCACACAAGGTGTTGAATGGGTCCCAAATCACTAAATTTGGGCCATTCAAGCTTGAAACACTTGAATTATGATTGGGTGATACTTTTTGTTAGGATTATCCTCGAAAAGATGCATTAAATGAGGCTTGTGGATGCAAAATAGGTCCAATTAAAGTATAAATAATCCCAATTATTAATGAAAACCCTAGAAAAGTGTGAAATTATTTTACAACACTCTTGATAAGCCAAGATTAAAGTCAAAAAGAGGTTTATTAGGTTTAGTTAGTTATTAAAACGTTAGAAAAGTGTGACAGTTAGTTACAACACTTCACAATACTTTAGCAAGGTACCATTCATTTTCATTAGTTCACAAGGGCCTAATACCTAATGTGAATGTGTCAAACACATTACAACACTAAATCAAGGCACCATTATGCCTAACTCACAATGAGAGCCCAAACAAGCAAGGGAAAAGAAGAAGGGATACTTTTTCCATTACCACAAGTATTCAATGTCCAAATATTATATAATATGGACAATATGGTCCATTTTGATTACTTTGATTTTCTATTATTTTTTTAGTTTTGGGTGATAATGTGATTAATCCCAAATGTAAAAGAGTGTAAAAATCATCCTCATTCTTGGATATATTCAATAGGCCATCTAAGTATGCAAGAGGATCATGCTTCTTTTGTTTCTTCGATTTGTAATGCTTATGTGCTCTCTTCTTTGGTTTGATGATTGATTGACTACAAGATGAAGGATCAATGAAATTCTCATGATGGTCATCAATTTCAACAACTAAAATAAACTCCTTTCCTTTGCAAGGAGGGAGTGTCTTAGGAGAAATAGGGTTATCAATGATTGCCTCTTATTTTGTCACATCACTTCCACAAGTGAAAGGGGTATTTAAGGTTGATTGAAGTTTGAGCAAAGTAATGCTAACAAATGTATCTATGATCTCATCCTCTTGAGCTAAGATGTATTCAAAAGAGTCACAAATAGAATTCTCATGATATTTAATGTTTGGTTCTTCTAAAACCACAACACTTTCATCACAACGAAGAGGAATGTTGGCGGAAGAATCTTTAAGAATGTCAAGATTATTCATAGTTATTTTCTCTTGCATTAAAAAATTATCACAAGTGGGAAATGAATGGAATCTAGTTAATGTGGAGTTAATGATTTCCTCTTCTTGTGCCAAGAGACTTTCATTGCTAGGATAATGTTTAGAAGAATGATCACTATTCTTTTTATTGAACTTTTTCGTAGCAAACTTGTAAAGGAAGGATGCAAACATTTTATAATTTTTAGATTAAAAAAAGATAATTTTTTGATTATGCTATGCAAAAATCCTAAGAATAATATCTTTTGGATGCAATTTTGAACTCACACTATGCACTGAATTTATCAAATGGAGCTTAATATGAACAATTTGAGATAACATTTTTTTTTAAAAGTGTAACAGTAAACTAACAACATAATAGAGTGCAGAAATAGATATTTTGATGTTGAAAAATGTACGAAAAACCCCTACTTAGGAACTCATTTTCCCATGGGTGAATGGGTTGTAGTTTAGGGTTTCAAAAAATGAATTTATAGATTTATGAGTTTATTCTTATGGCTTTCATATTTTGGACTAAGACAAGTGGTTATAGTTTTAGTTTTCTATAAAATGAGGTCTAAATGAAAGTAAAAAATAGTGCTAAATGACAAGCAAAAAGACCTAATTTGAGATGCAATTTTGATTTAATTATGGAATGTAAATAAATGATGATGCAGTGTTATGTAAACACTATGCAAAATGCCTAATTTTTTTGAATTTTCTAGATTTAAAGAATGCAAAAATGAAAACCTAAAACCCTCAACAAGATGCAAAATAATGCAAGTAATCAACCCTAAATGAGATGTAAATCAGTGCAATATAATTAAAATGAATGAAAAACCTAGATCTAGGGCTGAAAATGGACTCCAAATAAGCAAGATATGATGCTCAAAATTGAGGTTCACCAAAATGAAATGAAGTAAAATAGGGTGATGGGATATAAAAGAGAGGGGTGAGCCAAAATAGACCTATTTTCCTTTATTTTATTAGAAAATAAAATCCACACAATAAATTTATTATCAAACCTTAGGTAAGTCAAGTAAAAGTAAGAATATTCATATTTCCTTATGCTTGAAGGACGAGAGTCAAGATCAAACAACACTTTTGGGAGAAAAACTAAAAATAGAAAATTAACAACAAAATGCAATCTAACACTTGGAACAACTATATTAAACACAAAAAAGTAGAAATAGAAATTGAATTATAGATATGAGAAGGGAAGAAAAATATTTACAAGTCACCAAAAGAGCTTTTCTAAAGCATATCTAGGACTCATTCGCCCATGGGAAAATGAGTCCAAGTGTAGGGATTTTTTGTAGCATTTAGGAGCCTCTGATATATATATTGTAGTGTCAAGAAATGTCATTTGTTACATTTTCACACTTGTTTGGGCCTTTTTGAACTGAGTAAACCTAATTTATGACTTAATTTAGGAATTATTAACCTTAAAATGGACCTAATGTTTCCTTGATCTAGTGTTGTAATGTGTTTTACACATTCACATTAGATTTAAGGCCCTTTTAAGCTAAATAGATGTAAAATTTTCCCTAATTTAGTGTTGTAGAGTGTATTAATTTGTACCTTCGCATTAATTTTTGGGCCCTATTGCATTTATGACCTTCATATCATAATTAATAGGCCCCTAAGATGCTATATTATGCATCTTGAGGCTTATTTCAACCAAAATCCTGACATAGACATAAAATATACTCAAATTTTTAACTCCTTGACATTTCCTCCACCTCAAAAATCTTAGTGGGACCCATATGCCACCTTGGGAATATGAGTCCCATCTAGATGAAACATATATTCCACAAGTGGCATATGAGTCCCATTTGGGCCTTTTTTAGGGTTTTGAGCAAGAAATCAGGGTTTTAAGTTCAAATTTCATGAATGTCAGCCTCTTGGATCTAATAAATAGTAAATTAGATGGATTTCCTATATAAACAAGGTATCAAATCATGATTCCACCTAATAATTCATGATATCATCCTGAGCTATCAAGAGCTAAGCATTCCAAGTCTTCACAAGAGCATCAAGGGAGAATTCAAGATCATTTCTAAGGCATTCAAGGTCAAAATTCTTCATCATTTGTTGCAGAAATTCAAGATCCATCATCATGTCAAGATCATATTGTATCAAGCACGTTGTTGATCTAGTGTTGTGATGTAGCATTGAAGATACATTTACAAGCATTGTTTCATATCAAAGTTCAAGATCAATATCTACATTCTACATGGCCACTTCATGTTAGATTGTTGATTATGTATCTCACAACCTTATTCAAGGTATCATTGTATATGGCTCATTCATGTTTAATGTTCATATTTTATTGTTTCATCACAAGGTTTAATTACCTAAATGAGGTTTGACCAAGGGAAACCTATATTTCCTAACAATCAAAAAGTTTTTCTCCATTTGCATATGTGATTGTAGATCTAGATATCTTCGAGTTTTAATATCCTTTGAAGACTAAGTTGCAAAGTAGAATAAAGTCATAAAGTTGCTACAAGTCACAAATCAGGGTTTCATATCTAAAAACAAAGTGTGGAAGAAAAAATAAAGATAAGATCGAGCAGAATCAAATCTTAACCCCCCAAAAAAGTAGAGTGGGACTAATATGCCACTTGTGGTGTGTGAGTCCTAGTATGAGGCTTTTTCCAGATTTCAAGAGATCCAAATTTTATACTAATAGATTTCAGCTTTGGCACAAAAACCTTAGTCTGGGACTAAATCACCTAGACTAGCGTATGAGTCCTAGTGGACACCAAACAACAAGTTTTTAGGGTTTTGGAGCCTATTTTGACCTTATCACTCTTCTAGGTGCAACTATATAGTTTCTTAGTCTCTTTATTCTACATTTCAATTTCATTTCCTAGGTCATTTAGTTAGGTTTTGCATATACTTTGCATGTCATTTACATTTCTTGTATTTCCAAGCCCTAGCTTGGTGGTGAACCTCTTTTAGTTATTAATCATACCCTAGGACACCCTTTTGTAAGATCTCTTTCCACTACTTCATCCTTGGATTGAGATCTCTATGGTTTCCTTGAGTGGGAAATGTTGGAAATTGTTGTTCTATGTCATAAACAATAGCCAATGAAAATTTTCCACCCTTCAGATCTAAGTCTTCCAATTTTCCCAGGTTTCATAGTCAAAATGTCAAAAATGACTTCAGGATCTTAGTTTCCATGAGATGAAAATACTTTTGAGAACTTTTGCAACTTTTATTACTTTGCAAATATTGCTTTTCAAAAGGTCTTCAAGTCTTCTTCAACCTAAATTTGCAATCGCACATACAAGAGAGAAAAATGTTTGTTTTGAGTGAATAGGGGTTTGTGTTGGTTAAACCCCATTTTGGTATTCAAACCTTGAATTAAAATAAAAGATAAAAGAGAGGATGAATAATGAAAAAATCTATATTACCACTCAATAACCCTTGTATGAAACATTGATAATAAAGATCTTAGGGGGTCAACAACTTGCATGAAATGGTTGAATATGATGTAGATCTTGACACTTGAATCTTTCTTGAAATGATACTTTGAATTTTTTACTTGATCATGAAGCCTACATCACGATGTTAGCTACAAAAACATGCATGATGCAAGAATAATTTGACATGATGAATGGGCCTTGAATGCTGCAATAAAACTTTTATAAATATTTTCTTGAATGCCTTTGATCATAATAATTTCTTTAGGAATGCTTATGTCTCCCAAATAGGGAAATGTAAAATGTGTTTCACACATAAAAGAGCTATAAGGAGGGGTTATAGGTGTTTCTTGTGTATCAAAACATCATAGAGAATATTTTATTAGAGATAAATTGGGCACCACTTTTTGGGTGATTTTAGCTCATGTTTTTGTAAATATTTTTTATTTGTTTCATTCATTACATCTCCTATATATTAGGTGTTAGAGATGGAGGTTGTGTTTGAGAGTCTTATAGATGTTGAGTTACCTCTTAATCTCTAATTGGTGATGCTCCTATGTGTCTCAAGGTGTGCACCCTTGGTCTCCTTGTGTTGTGCAACACAGTGCTCAAGTTCATGACATGGATCAATTTCCTTCTGTAGATTCATTAACTTTGGAGGTTGTATCAAGTATTAACAAGTTGATCTTTTGGTTCAATGACAACCATCTATGAAAAAATTGATATCAAAACTTGGGTTAAGGGTTTGGACCCCTCACTTGAATTGGGGGGATTATTGCAATTTGTGTTCCCTTCATCTCCTTGTGTTGTACAACACAATTCTTAGGTTTATGACATATTTTAGGGTATGTGTAGGATCATCATGGAAAAAACAGGCCCTTAAACGACAAGAAAATTAGAAAAATCAAAGTTAAGGAAACTTGATGTTAAAATTTGAATAAGTTATCTATATTATTTCAAAGATATGTAAGAACAAAATCTGTAGCAAATTGAATGTAGTTTCTAAACTACTAGGTTTCTTTAAAAAAACTATTTGGTGAAAATTTGAAATTTCAATGCAATGGTACTTAAATTTTAGGGAAAAAATAAGTAGATGTCTATCTAACCACCCTAACCACAATAACATGATAATATTTTTTATAATATTTTATATATAAGTAGAGGACTCATTCCCAATGTGATGAATATTTTTGTAATTTTTTTCCAAGTAAATAATTAATTATGGATTTTTTATTACAATTTTTAAAAATATAAAACTTTATGTATGACCACCTTAACTTGGAAAACTTCATGAAATTAAAATTTTATTTTTTTAATCCTATAGTATGCAAAGCATAGAATGTGGTGCATGTTTTGGATTCAAAAAATATGATACTATTGAAAGCTATAGATATTTTTCAATCAACCTATCAATCAAGATTTTAGTCATAATTTGAATAGAAAATGAATAATAATTACTTATTAAATTCAAAGTAAAGCATAATTTATATCAGTGGAAAGCTGCGAATCTCCTTTAAAAACCCTTTTCGTTTCATCAATTTTGGGTAAAAAAGTAGTTGTCATCCACATACCCATAATATTGCCACTTTTTTGGCCCATCATGATCCTACACATACCCATTAACCATCTCTCATGGATTCATTAACTCTAGCAGTTGTATCAGGCATTAATAGGTTGATCTTTTGGTGCAATGACAATCATCTATGTAACATTGTGTACAAATTTCTTTGCATATATATTGTAATCTTGCTAATTTCCAAATAATTTAAAAGGCAGATTTTGGATTGTGGAATTTTTTTCCTGAAAGATTTTCCCCCATGTAAATCACTAGATTTTTTTGTATGAATTATATTTATGTTTATTTATGTTTAATTTATGTAATTTTTGTAAAGATATGAAAAAATAATATAAACCTCATCTCAAGGTTAGTGTAGGAAGTTGTTTTTCTACCTTAGCTTCCTTACATTTAGAAATGAAGTAATATCCTTAAATTTATTTGTATCTAGTTTATATATATTATCTAGATTTCCTTGTTCATGGTTATAATCATGTTAAAACTAAAAGATATTAAAAAAATCAAGAGTACATGAATACTAATGAAACAAAACCTATAGCTTATTGTTTTAATTCTGGCTTATTTTCCATTTGATTGATTTTGCATGAGTTGTGATTTTTTTTCTTTCTAAAATTTCTTTTTTTGCTAAATATTTTAAATTCTTATTATTTCTACAAGAGGCACACATCCCCAACTTGATCCAACATTGTTTAAAACTCCAATTTGTGTTTAATGGTTTTACTGCTTAGTCCTAATATATGTCTCATTACTTATCAATCTAATGAGGCCCATTAGATTGAACCCTTATATTGGAGAATAATGAGTCATGCCATTTAACCATGTGCTGACAACTAATTAAATGTTAATTTTACTAAGGTCTAATCAAATTAATTTTTTATCTATATGAGCTAATAGTGACCTCACATACCCTAGGATTGCCTATAAAACCAAATATAGCCTTTTACAAGATAGTATGGAAAGATAATAGCTTGATTGATTATGGATGAAAAAATGATACAAATTGATACAATATAATACATGAGGCTTTTCTTATATAGGAAAGGTGAGAGATAGGATTGACAAGATAACGACAAGTGTCTTAATCCTATGACATGAGACAAAAATTAAATGACAAGATAAGATAAGATCACATGACAAGTAATAATTCTATAAATTTTCTTAGACCCCTAAGTTAACTTAAACTATGAATAATAGGACCTACTAGGTGACTAGTTAGGTAAGATACCTTGCTAACACCAATACCCACTCTTAAATTCAACTTAGGGAGAAGTAAAAAAATGAAAGAATACAAATATGGATCTTGAATACTAGGTCATGTTGGGTACCCTTTTATAAATTACCTCTCACAAATGGAGTAAAGGAGTAAAACAATATGGGAAAAACCTTCTCTAAACGAGAGAATGTAAGAA
Organism: Sequoia sempervirens; assembly: GCA_007258455.2. Classification (NCBI taxonomy): domain Eukaryota; kingdom Viridiplantae; phylum Streptophyta; class Pinopsida; order Cupressales; family Cupressaceae; genus Sequoia; species Sequoia sempervirens. The sequence continues at coordinate 17,797 of VDFB02042266.1, forward strand.
AAAAATCATGTACAAGTGATAGAAGAAGTGATGAATGAAGGAATCAATATGACCCCACAAGGACTATATTAATAATAAATATACAATCAATTACCCCTTAATAAGAGGTAAAGAGAGATACTATGTAGCCCCTCACCCCACAATGTGAAATATCCTATAAAAAATGGTAGATTCTTGAAGAAAAAATATTTTCCAATGCCTACAAACAACATTCCTCCCATTGGGAATCAATAAAACCAAGTATAGATATAGGAATGCTTCCCATTCTAGAAAGGAATTTATATTAATAAGGATGAAGATGTATGATGGTGTCTCTAAAATTTTCTCACATGCCATCATGTTTATGGAAGATGATGATGTCACAATTGAATTAGGTACATTTACAATCAATAAATAAGGTGAAAAAATAGGATCAAGTGGTAACTAATGATGAACAATATCTAAAGAAAATGATGGTTTCATAATAGTAGTGCAATAAATGTTATCAAGGAGGAGAGATAATTCCTCAAATGTCTCCTACAAATTTGTAATAGGAGATTCACAAATCTAATATACCTATCCAATTCTAATCTCGTAAAGATAAATCTAGAAGACTATAATGGTCCTGCTAAATATGAATGATATAAGTCTCAATCAATGATTTTGCACAAGGAATCAATGAAGGTGAATGATCAATATTTTTTTCTAAAGGGGGGGAAGGAAAAAATCTAGATTCAGATGTAGCATCAGGTGATGAACAAAATACAATCTCAAGAAATATTTGGATGGGATTATGTGAGATATAAGGATACAATTCATTACCGTGTTAATTCATCCCATAATATGTGCAATAATAACTTTTATACATGATGCACTCCTCAAATGAGATCTCCAAATTTATAAATATAACAAACCTTCAACAATAATTAGAATCTTCCAAATATGAGAACAAAAAATGAAGCCTCCCAAAAAGATAAAGCTTCTTTAGAAGTCAAGATGTCCAAATAATCAATAAGAATGTGATATTGTAAAGAACTAAATAAAATACGCTTGGGGATTAATCTAGAAACATTGTATAGATAGATCATAATATTTCCTCAATAGATTTTTAATGCTGCAAGAATCACAAAAATTAAATAAAAGAGAAAAAAATTATGGTCTAGGATGTTCAAATAGCAATAAAATGCACTAACAACAAAAGTTGGTAATAATACAAATCATATCTTGTTTGCAAAATAAAAAATCATGAATCAAAATTCATATTGATTTAAGAAAGGCCTGACTAGGGCATCCAAAGTCAAAATCTAGCCCCTTGGGCCAAGTTGATAGACCTCCACATGATCTCCTACTACACATTTAAGCACTAAGTTTTTAATAAAAAAAATATTGTCACCATCCTACGCAACAAGTGGGAAAAGTCCTAATGGTGGGTGAATCATATCACCTACCAAGTTAAGCATACTCACTGAGCACTCAAGATGAAGAGTTCAATTTAGAAAGAAAGTAGGCACTAGCACCAACAAAATAAATAAGGGAATTTTTTTATAATAATGTTTTGAAAATGTGTCTACCTTCATACTGTAAACACATAATTTGAAAAAAATATTAAATCTCTAACAACATTAGCAAGGATTAGTTTATACGAATCAAAAAATAGTGCTCCTATGAGATATTCCAACATGCTTCGTAATGAAAACAAAACAACAAAAGATCAAATAAACTAATTGATAGCCTAAGAAAACATGGTGCATACCCTATCCCATAGTGGATTGGTGCTACTTTGATATGGAAAGTAGCCCTTTCCCAACCCCTTGATAAGCTTGATGATGGATGTGTGATGAACAAAATGGCAAGAACCTAGCTATGATGGAGAAATTATATGCTAACTTGGATGATATTGTGAATAATAACCTTGCATGAAATTGTGGATGATTGTGGATGAACTTGTGGATCCTAAATCAATAGAGAAGACCTCTATTTATAATGAAGAAGGTTTGAAGAGTGAAGAATGGGGATAATGTGGGATTAAAATTTGGACCAATAGCATGATGCAACTTCTCAACATGCTAATGCCTCTTAGAGGAGATGTGCTCACACATGTGTGAGAACATTTTGGGAGATGGGATGTGTAAGAGGAATGAATCCCAAGAGGAGGCTTGTGCAAGAAGAGGTGTAAGAGCCCTTAATGCAAAGGTGGCTCAAAAAAGAGGACATGTAAGAGCCTTTAATGCCAAGGTGGAGGACAAAAGTCCTTTGGGAAGGAAAAGTCAAGTTGGTGGAATATTCAAAGAATATGACATTTTTGAATGAAAATAGGGTAATTTAGTAAATCAAATAAATTGATTTACATGTGCAACTTGACAAAGATTGAGTTACCCTAGGGTGGAGTTAAAAGCTAGAGGAATGGGAGATTAGTGTTAGGAGTTAATTAATCTAGGATTAATTAACTTAGGTGAAATTAGTTTGATTTGTGACATTTGATTTAGATGTTTGGGTTTATTTAAATCAAATTAGAGGATGTTTAGGAACATTAGGATTTTTTTTCTTAAAAGGTGCAATGCACCCATAATATTAGGGGTAAACGCTTTTTTTGACCGGAGCTATGAACCGGATACAACAAACCACAAGAAACAACCAAACCCGCGAGCACAAAGGCCCAGCGAAGGCACAAGGCCTGCGAGCACTTTGGCCAAAGGTTTGAACCACTGGTGGCCGTCACTACAACCAAGCGACTTGACACGAACCGCCCTTGCGGGAACATTAGGATTTCAATTAAATAAAATTGATTTATTTAATTAAAAGGTAGAACATTAGGATTTAAATTGATTTAATCCAATAAAGTGTATTATCTTATTAAAGAAGAAATTTTGATGAATTTAATTAATTAAATAAAGATTATTTAATTAATTGGTTAGTGTGGAAGTGAAGAATCGGTGTTAGTGAATCGAGTGCATGATGTTGATTAGGATATTTTGAGTGTCTATATTTTTCCCCTCTTTGAAGAAATGTACCTATTGCATTGGTTCAAAGAATAACCTTGTTTAGATCAAAGTTTGAATTTTTTTTTATTTTTTTGGATGCCCCACTATTTAACCAGCAAAAAGTACACCGATACACTGCCCCCTTGAGAGATTGGGAAAAATTCCAATTTGTAGGGTCGATCTAACAACAAAAAGTTTCAAGATGTATGCATGAATGGTTATGATGATGATGTTTACAATATGGATGTATGGATGCAAATGTATTTATGAATGATGCAACATGTGATGATGCCTATATGATCATGTAATGAATATTTTATGTAAATGTATGGTTTATGAGATGCTTAGAATAATCAATTTATATTATGCAATGTATTTGAGATGTTTGATGTCTCCTGTTATGTATGATATGAATGATATGCATTATGCTAGCATTTTGTGGATGCAAGATGGATGCATATATGGATGTTTTTGTTTTTGAATGTCATGATACCATGTTAGTGTTAGTATGTGAGAAAGATAGAGGAAATGAGATGATGAAAAGAGAATCCAACAAGTCCATGATCTGCTGAGACTTTATTAGAAATAATGATGAGTGATGATGATGTATTACTTATCTAGGGATTGGGGATATAAAGAGCATAACTTTCCTTATGTTTGATAAAACACATAGATATGATGCATCAAGGTACAGACAACTAGGATGGCATTGTATCTAGTGAGATGGACTTTGACTCAACAATCGGATAGAAGTATCCTTGTTCACACCTGACATACAAAACCCTATTTAAGATGAAGTTTAGATATTTCAAGCATCTCATACCAAAACATAGAAAAGCATAACCTTCCCATGTGGTAAAAAAGATACCCAAAATACCCTCCTTATAGACCAAACAAAGTAAGCATCACCAAGGTTATATTGTAAGAATATCCAACAAGCACAACATATAAAATGATAATGATAATGATTAATGACTCATTCCTTTCTCTCTAGATCATTTTGTTTAGACATCATCGAGAGGTCATTGGAATGAGTGCAATAAGATAAATCAACAAGACAAGGACCAAGTAAACAAACAAGATAATGGTCTTCATGCCTCTAGCCAAGACTAAACTATGGTGATGACTGATGTTGATGTCCGTTGTAGGAAGGATGCATCCTAGGACATGATGTTGGGTATGTGCAAGATCATCATGGAAAAGTAGACCCTTAAGTGGCAAAAAATTTAGAAAAATCAGAGTTAGGCAACTTGACGTAAAAATTTGAATAAGTTATCTATATTATTTCAAAAATATGTAAGAATAGAATATGTAGCAAATTGAATGTAGTTTCTAAACTACTAGGTTATTTAAAAAAAAATCTATTTGCTGAAAATTTGAAATTTCAATGTACTAGTACTTAACTTTTGGGGGAAAAAAAGAAATAGGTGTCTGTTTGACCACCCTATACAATAAAATGATAATATTATTTTATAAGATATTATATATAAGTAGAGGACTCATTTCTAGATGTGATGAATATTTTTTTTGTAATTTATTTCCAGGTAAATAATTAATTATGAATTTTTTATTACAACTTTTAAAAATATAAAAAGCTCATATGTCTAACCACCTTAACTTGGTCAAGACTTCATGACATTATTATTTTTAATCCTCTAGTATCGCGAGAAGCATAGAATGTGACACATGTTTTTGGATTCAAAAAATGTGATACTATTTGAAAGTTATAGATGTTTTTATTGACTTATGAATTAGGGACTTTAGTCGTAATTCAAATAGAAAATGAATAATAATTATTTATTAAATTCAAATTTAAGCATAATTTATATTGGTGGAAAGCTAAGAATCTCCTTTAAAATCCCTTTCTATTTCATTAATTTTGGGTAAAAAAAAGTCATCAACCACATACCCATTTTTGGCCCATCATGATCCTGCACATACCCTGTTATCAAATGATTTTGGGACTAACTAGATGATGGGCTATTATTATCAAGAGTTGAATAACTTGTTTACTTAGTGACCTTGACTTGGGACCTTAACGTTTGAGTTTTCACTTGTAACCTCCTAGACTTGTTTCTAATTGTTTCACCAAAGGTTTGGGGTGATAATGACTTATTATGAGTGGATGTTTATTTTGAGTGATCGTGAAACAAGATGGATGGATTTTTTCAAATATTTGGATGTTTTTGAATTTTTGAAATTTGTTGAGGCTAGTTTTGGTATTTTCAAGATGTTTTACAAATGTTTTGATTTTTGAATTTTCTAATTTTTTTGGTGTTTTTTGATATTTCAACCAAGAACCTATCCTAGGGGTCTCAGGGGCTGATCAAAGATTAGCCTTTCCTACATTATACACATAGAGACAACGTAGTTTGACTGACATAGACTCATTTATTGATGAGAAATGAACTATTGGATTGTCAATTTATTATGATGGACTCTTAAAGGACTGACATAATGTGTCTCAGGGGCACATCGATGATGGATTTCCCTATGTTCAGAGGTCAGAGACCCATAGTTCAAGAGGACAACTCTATTTTTGACTTTCTCTAACTTTTTGAACTATTTTGTTTTGGATTTTTGACATGTTTTGAATGCTTTTGGAGTTTTTTGATTTTTTGATTTTCTAAATATTTTTTGGCTTTTCTAACTTTCTAAATGTTTTTTTAGATTTTCTAATTTTAAGGAAGGCTCTTAGAATATACAAGAATCTGATCAAATGTAAGTATAGGAACATGCCCCCAATGTGATGCAAAAGACTACTCTATTATAGGCAGGACAAACTGACCTTAGGAATGTGCCAAGTAGTTTTAGGAGGGAACATGATATAAACACATGATCCAGCTACAATGCAGAGGCATATGGGTGATGGACGGAGATATGAAGGTGAGATGGATGAATGATGTAGAACTAACCATAGAGATCATGGTGGATGTAAAGTGCTTATTTACATCAGGTGCCTGTTTGCCAAGTTTTCACTAGGGTACTTTCCCAAAGTTCCATTGAAGTGGTTTTCACTAGAGGGAATTTTATTTTATTTTCAATCCTTTTTCTATTTTTTTTGGATTTTTATTATTTTTTGTTTTTTTTTGTATTTTTCTAGATTTAAACCTTACAATCTTAGGCATAAAACTTTTTGAGTTGGGATTTATTGATAGGCTCCTACAGAGGCTCACCTTTGGGTGTAGATAGCTGATATGCTCCTAATTTATAAGTTGTCATGATCATGAAGGGTACCAACTAATTGGATTCGATATTTCCCTTGCTATCTACATTTGGTACATTCTTTTGATTCTCGTTCAACATGAGCTCTCCAACTTTAAAAGAAAAACTCTTGATCTTCTTATTGTAGCTCCTTTTGAGATGGTTCTAATAGAATTGTATGTGGTTCAAGGCATCCATGCACTACTCATCTAGTATTTCTAGCTTGTTTAACCATGACACCTAATATTCTTCATCAATGATGAGATTTTGCAATGATATTCTTAAGGATGCGAGCTCGATCTCAATAGGAAGGATCACTTCTAATCCATATATTAGGGAGAAAGGGGTTGGACTTCCAGGCATGCAAATACTCATTCAATAGGCCCATAAGGCAGGATTTAGCTATAAGTTCCAATCATGACCTACATCATTGACTATTTTCTTTAGGATTTTTAAGATGGTTTTATTTGTAGCCTCAGCTTGGTCATTACCTTAGGGGTAATATGGGTTGGAGAAGTGATGTTGGATGTTGAATTTTTTGCATAGCTCTTGAACATCCTAGTTCTTCAAAGGTGTCTCGTTATCTAAGATAAGGGCTTCTGGAGAATTGTAGTGACAGATGAGGTAGTTCAAGATGAATTTGGATATCTGCTTCCCTGTAATATAGGTCATCAAAATGTCCTCTACCCACTTTGTAAAGTATTTTATGGCAGTGATAATGAACTTGTGTCCATTAGATGAGGCGGGGGTGATTTTACTAATGAGATTGAGCCCCCACTATGAAAAAGGCCATGTTATTATGATCAGTTGGAGCTCCTAAGCTGGTACATGGATGAGGTCCCCATGTTGTTGACATTGTAAACATTTTTATACATAACTGTGAGCATCCCTCTCCATTATAGGCCAGTAGTACCCAGTCCTCAGTAGTTTCTTAGCCAAGTTCATACCACTTGAATGTGATCCACAAATGCCATTATGTACCTCAGTTAAAGTATTCAAAGCTTCCTTAGCATTTAGGCATTGTAAAAGGATTCCTTCAATACTCCTATGGTATAAGTTGTCACCTAAGACAACAAAATAGGATGACTTTTTGACAAATTTTGTTTTAAGGTTTAGGGTGATATCAATGGGGAAGACTCCTATTTTCAAATAGGTGTAAATTCCATGATACTATGGGTCACCAAGACCAATGATTTCACACACGAATTTAGACTCTAGTACCTCAAAAGCTGCTAGGAGAATATTCTCTACAAGGAATTATTGCTTTGGGATGTGCATGGGATATCTAGTAGTGATCCAATTGTTACATTACATCTATAGCTCTATTGTTTTCCCTGGGTATCTACTCAAACATGATGTTGATGAAGAGTTCTTTGAGGCTTTCCACCAATTTCTTTTATGGGTTCAATTTGTCATCCTTCATCTGGTATTCATGATTGACCTAGTTGATGATAAGTTGTGAGTCCCCATAGACCTTGAGTTCCATGATCTACCATTGTACTACAATTATGAGTCCTATCACAAGAGCCTCATATTCTTCAATGTTATTTGTGCAAGGAAAAGATAGCTTGTATGACTTTGGTATGAAATATCCTTGTGGTGTAATGAAGAAGACCCCTTCTCCTGACCCATGCTATGTGTAGGATCCATAAAAATATGCTTCCCAATGATCTTACACAATTAGGTTAAAGATTGACTCATCGAGAAATTCAAATACCAATGGGTTCTCTAAATACATGAGTGCTTCTGCTAGCTGATTTACAATTACTTGTCCTTTAATGGCCTTCCATTTTACATACTAAATGTTGTGTTATGTCAGGACCATGAACCATTTAGTTGTTCACCCTATGAGCATTTCTTTAGGAAGCAAATACTCAAGAGGATCTATCTAGGGAATTAGTTTTATCTGATCTGCAAACATATAGTGTTTGAAGTTTTGTGCGATGAACACTACTGCTAGGAAAGCCTTCTCAATGGATGTATAATTCAGCTCATGTCCTACCATGGTTCTACCAATGTAGTAAGTATATCTCTCTTTCCTATTTTCATCATGTTGTGCTAAGAGAGCACTAAGGGTTGCTGCTATTGTTGATATATATAGGATCAAGGGCTTGTTCAAAATTGGTGGCATAAAGATTTGTGGTATCGGCAAGTACTCCTTAATTTTATTGAAAGCCTAGTCACATTTCTCATCCCATTTGTATGCTACCCCCTTGTAGAGTAGATTAGAATATGGGATAGCCTTATCTGCTAGCTATGCTATAAATCAATGAATGGATTGGAATCTTCCCTACAAAACCCATAATTGCTTCAATGTTCTTGGTGCCTCCATCTCAAGAATTGATTTGACCTTAGCAAGGTCTATCTCAATTCTCCTCATAGATATAATATTCCCAAGGAGCTTTCCTGATTATACCCAAAAGACGCATTTCTTGGCATTGAGTCTAACCTTGTTTTCTTCTAGCCTGTGAAAGATGGAACTTAGTGTTGCTATGTGATCATGATGCTTTCTTGATTTAGCTAATATGCCATCCACATAGTTTTCCATAGTTTTGTGAATCATGTCATGGAAGATCAACGTCATAGCTCTTTGATAGGTAGCTCTTGCATTTTTCAGCCCAAATGGCATCATTTTCCAACAATAAGTTGCCCATGGGCAAGTGAAAGTTATTTAGTGTTGATCATCCTTAGCTATCATGATCTGATTGTACCTTGAAAAATCTATCCATTAATGATATCATTTCATGTCCTATCGTCATATCCACAATCATGTCTATGTTTGGGAGAGGGAAATCATCTTTAGGACATGCTTTTTTAGGTCTTTGAAGTTAGTGCAGATGTGGATGGCCCTAGTGGGCTTAGAGACAGGGACAAGGTTTGAAACCCATTATGGATAATCAATTGGCCATATGAAGCCAATTTCAAGGAGCTTTTGTAATTCAAGTTTGACCAGTAATGCTATTTGTGGATGCATCTTTCTTAGCTTTTGTCTTGTAACTAGTTTTAATTTTGGATAGACGGCTAGATGGTGAACCACAACCTTTAGATTAAGACCAGGCATGTCAACATAGGTCCATGCACATTTTACCTTTCTTTCTCTCAAAAATGTAGATAGAAGTTCCTGTTCTTTTCTAAAGGGTGATTCTTCATAAAATGTGATATGTAGTGTTTCCTCAATCCCTAGGTTGATGGGATTTCACTTAAAGACCTAGATATTAGTCTTAAAATTTCACCTTTGTGACTAAGGGATTCAATCATTTCCCCATAGTAGGCATGTGTGTCTTGTAATTCCCCTATCTTAATAACCTAAGAACGTTGCAATTGTGTTATATAGGTGTAATAATTTTTTTTAAAAGTATTAATATTATGTTAATTAATTGCATACATTCTTAGGTTAAACGACGTTACACTACTTTGAGTTTTCCATAAGCGACTTAAGTATTTCGCATTGCACTTATTAAATCATAACATAAAGTAAACATTGCATAATAATAAATTTTCCATTCAAGATATAATAAAGTACAAACATGTTTCCTTACATTGCATTGATATGATATTACAATACTCATCCATCTGATGAGGTAGTTCAAATAACAAATACTTTTACAATTACATTGATCACCTCTTATACAATTGAGGGATGTTTTCAAATACATGTTTACAATATACAATGATGAAAATATAGAAGAAATCCATATGCGAGCTCTCCATCCATGAAGCTCTCAATGCTACGATCAACTGGGGACCCAACGGAGTAAGGTGCACGTTCCACCCAACCATGTGGTACCCGTAGGTCCACCCCCCGTGCTAGGAGATAGTAATAAGGTTACCTAGACCTAATCTACTAACCCTAGACACTAGTACAAACAATTCTATTGGTTACATTGCTTCCAGATTTTGACAACTGATTGAAACACAAAAATTCAAGGTTGACTGTTATTTTAGGTGGAGTGTCATCACAACGAAGCAAAGGTTACCCTTGTGTTTCTTCCTAGGTTCCAGCCCCCAATCCTTGGGTTACCCTGGTAACCTCTTACGAAACCTGGCCCCTATTGCATACAGTTGCGGAATCGGATGTCTTTTAAAGGAACAAGACATCGATTTTCCATTCCAAGCCTTCTCAACTTACACTCATGACTGTAGTAGCTCAAGAGTCATAAGTGAGGCATAAGCATCTTGTTAAATGTTTTAGATCTAACTACTTGTTTTTTTTAGTTTTCACTGAGTTACTAACTACTTGTAAGTTACCCTGACACCACTTTGTGTGTCGGCCCTTACAAATAGCCACTCCCCTAAACATAACAAGGTTTCTAGGTTTTCTTGACTAGGGTTTACCAAATACACAATTTACATCCCACAATGATAAATAATTCATATCGGTATCAAACACCATGTTTAACTCTTGCACAAACCCAAGTCAATAAAGAAAAACTTTGAAAACAATAATATCCCCATTTTACCCAATTGATTCTGGAAGACTTGAACAATTATCACTTTCCCATTACGCCCAATCACAATAGAAATAATACAATTTAAATACTAAAGGAAATATTCTTCTACCATTTGGATATGCTAAATCCATATATATATATCAATTTGTTAACAGTATATTTACAAATAGACTCAAGAAAAATAACCATGTCAATTAAATCTATTTTTCTAATTTTCACAATTTCACTATAAATTATATTCTATTATTTTCTTAATTTAAAAATAGAAAATAATAATATATAAATATATTCAATTAAAACTTATTTACTTCCACAATATTTACAAATATATATATATATATACGAATTTATATATATATTATTATAATTTACAAATTATATCATTTAAAGAAAAGGAATCACAGATTAAAATTTACGCTTTTAATTAAAATTTAAACAAATTAAATTTTGGGGAATACCCTCCTAAGACAACCCATCACTATGGAAAGGCTTTATGTGGCACACCTAAAGCCCGTGGTCGGTGGACCCTTAATTGTCTCCAATTCAGGAGAGGGGAGGGTTTCGGCCCTCCCCAAACCCTCTGAAATTAAATATTTTTTTTTTTTTTTTTTTATTCGCCATTACGGCGATGCGTAATACATTTACGCGATTTAATTTTTTTTTCTTATTTATTTCTGAATTCGCGTACGGCGAATAATAATAATAAAAAAAATAGTAACACAATTTCATATAACAAGAGATTTTAAAACAAAAATTTAATAAATTCCATTTCCATACATATAATTCCGTACGGCGATTTTCCAGATCATATGACTGGTAATTTTTAAAAAAAAATAAAAATACATGTACTATACAAATATAAAATCCTTCAAAACAAAACCAGTTGTTCAACTGGGTATTTTAAAATGAAAATTTATTCTCACAATTTTAAATAATTTCTACATAAATTTCTCAATATGGGGTTTCAGATTTTTAAACAGTAAATTTTTTTTTAAAACATTCCCCAAACTTTCTTTTTCTAAATCCTCACAGAGGTTTTCAAATTAAATCTAGTATTATATTTTCTCTTTAATATTCTTGCAGAGAAATAATTGATAACTACAGGAAGTTTTTCCACAAACAATTATCAAGAAATTGAGATTCCAATAAATAGATTTTCTAATTTTCTTCCTACAGAGCTATTTTTTTTTAAAAGCTAATAAAATTAACATTTACAAGATAAATAATTGCTTTCCAAAGCTCATGGAGAAGAAATCCCTTGTAAAGCTTCTCTTGCCTGAGGTTCAATTCCTTCCCGCAAAGCCAATCCAAAATAACCAACCACCAAGATTCTTTGGAGGATCTTCCAATTCCAAAATCAACCAAAATAAAATAACAACTTCTAAGAAGATTTCAAGAAAATTCACAGTAAGAGGATTTTTTTTTAACAAGTGCCCTGATAATTTCCCCGTGAGGAAATTGAATAGCCTCTGTCAATTTTCCCGAGATCCACAATAACCTCTGTAAATTTTTCAACAACCCCAATGTAATTATGGCACTCACACACATGTCGAGAAGTTGTTGAGAAAATATCTTCTCCACTTCTCGGCAATTTTGCCATTCAAAAATTTGCATGATATTTCAATTTTATTAAATTTAAAATTTGTAAATCAATTTTCCAATTGCATGCAAATAATTTATTCATTTTATTTTAAATACTAAAAAATCAATTTCCAATCACAATTTAAATTCACATGCATTTTATTTTATTTTCTAATTCACATGCATATTCTATTTTATTCTATTTATTTTTAATTCTTTTAAATACAATATAATTTACACACTTAATATTTTAACTTAATTAATTAATTTATTTAATTAAAATAGTTAAATCTTTTTAAAGACCAACTATTTAACCAAATAAGCTAACTAATATATTAAATTATCAAGTAGGTAAATTTCAATCATATTTAAATTTTAATTAAATAACAATAATTAAAACACAATAACTAACATTAAAATTAACCAATATTTACCTTTTCAAAATGTTTTAACCAGATAGAAAATACAAGACACCCTATAACTCAAAACTGAAAACTGACAATGTACTAAGACTAAGGTTAAAGACTGGACTAGGATAAACCTAACTACTATCTCCCGTTCAACATTTCCGTTGAGTCTTGACACGCTCAGACCTGATTACACAGGTGGAGTCGGTGTCACGTACCTGCAAATCCTGCAACCAAACAAATAACGTGCATACATGTATATATATAAAGCATTAAACAGGCACACCGTGCGGAGAAAATCTCAGATATCACAGGGCACTCGCAAGCGAGTGATACGATTCTGTTCTCCACACCAATACACTCATAGAAAACTGACTAAATAAATGTTGTTAGTCCATCATAAGCATGTGCATATCCATAAACAACTTGAAAAGTAAACATCTACACTAAATCATATCATGTCTGAAACAATAATCATCAAACAAGTAACATCATGTCACAGAATAATCCACCATCACTCAAAACCAGCGATCAAAGTATCCAACAAAACATCATAGGTCTAACAGTATGAGAAAGTATCAACAGAAAGCATAAGCATAAACTAAGGGGTACTACATGTCTAGCTTAATGTCGAACCTAGATTTATGATCTCCACATGGTATCATATCCCATAGTCCCATGAATTCTAAGAGAGCTTCATCATTTTTAACATGTCTAATATTGGTGGTCCTTGTTTGTCATAATTGATGAGTTAGGGATAAACAAGTTTTAGGTCATTGGATTGGCTGCTTGGTTCAAAAGATAGGGTACTAATCATGAAAAGGGAAGAATCCTTGAATAGCATGGGTAGGTCAGTTATGGGGGGCTCATCACATACATCAATTATATCAAAGGTAAAGTTATCTAAAGGTAAACCTAAGGATATTGGTAATTGAAGAGGAGCTTTGACTTTTTTAACTAGGGTACCTTTTTCCACATATGGTTATCTTCAGAGGGGTGCATCCAAGGCCAAGATTCTTTATTCACTTCTTAGGAATGATGGGTTCTAGTAGGTCATTATCATTTTTACCAAGCTTTTGATTTTTGTAATAACCCCATCCTTGCATTAATTGTAGTCCTTTGTTGTTATTGTCCATGGGAAGTTCAGGTATGGGCCTTTCATCTTGATACAATAAGCTTGATATATCCCTTTTGTCTACCACTTCCTAACTTAGGTCCCCCCACCTTTTGAATGTGGAGGGGTCTTCTTTGAAGGTTTGAGCTAATATGGTAATTGGTTGGGGTTTCCCATAAGACTGAGGAGATTGAGGCAACTCTCCTATTACGAAGGCACTCTTTTTCATTTTATAGTCCCCACACCCATTATCTTGGATAATAACTTTAATATTAGAGATATCTGGAATGGAGGGCATCTTTGTCTCAAAAGTGGAGGCAAGGGTGGATGGGTCTATATATGGAGACATGGGTCCCTCATCATTCTTTCATACTTGAGGGATCTTGTAATATTTGGCTTACATATTCTTGCAATAATACAATGGTTCAACATCTCCATGGACTATGAACTCTTGATTTTGATAGGGAAACTTGACACATTGATGGAAGGTGGATGCGACTGCTTCCATCCCATGGATTGATGGGTTCCCTAGGAGGATATTTTAAGGTAGTTCAAGATGAAGGACTTAACATGTAGTTTCCATGATAGTTGGTCCTACTTGAATAGGGAGCTGAATGGTGCCTTGAGACACTCGTTCTTGATCATCATATGCCCTGATTGTGATATCTTTAACCTTTTCAATGACATCTATAGAGAATCCAAAATTCTTTATTATCTTGAGGGTACAAATATTTAGACTTACACCTCCATCCACCAAGACTCTTTTGACTTTATTTTATGGACCAAGAATTTGAGATGGAGTGTGCGGTTACGAGATGGTTGTGTTGGGAGATCCTATTCAAAGAATGTTAGGAGATGTGGTGTGATGATATGTCTAACCATAGCTTGGAACTACTTTGCATCAAGATCCATTGGGACAAAGGATGTGGATAATGCTTCCTCTAGGATTTTCCTATGTGCAGGTGAAATTTTTAGTAACTCCATGATGGAGATCAAGGTAGGGGTTCTTTTCAGTTGGTCCTTGAGACATTATAACCAATGGGAATGGATTTTGAATTAGAGGCTAGTGCCTTGGGTGGTTGTGATGGTATAAGAATGGTCACTTTTCCATCGCATGTGGTGACTCCACAGTCGGCTCTATCTCCCTTGACGTTAACAACAGTGACCCATTCATCTAAGGATACAATAGCATGATCGTAAACATGGTTTACATTGTTATACTTTTCCTTTCTAATGTTGTTCCCTTTATTCTGATTTGGCATTAGATTTGTGTGTATCTTAAGGTCCTAGTTTCTTGCATGTTGTTCAACATTTATAATTCTATCATTGATAAGGTCTTGGATCAAATTTTTTAGTCTCATGCAACTAGCCATCGTGTGCCCCATGATTTTATGAAAGTTGCAAAGGTGATTTTCATTATACCATGGTGGTTTCACTTTGGGCTCTTGATAATTCTCATAAACAAGGATTTTGGTGAGATTCTCTTGTACTGGTTTTTTCATGACAAATTTGATTGATTCCCCAAGGGGCATGTATTTTCAGTTGGGGGGATACTTGTTATGTGGGGGTGGTCCCCCTTGATTATTCAAATTACTAACCACTTGATTGTTGTGTTGTTGTGATGATGTTTTGGCTTGTGTGTTGTTTTGTTTATTGACTTTCAGTTGTCAATATGATTTGTGTTTTTCCTTGGGGCACTAATAATAAATTTAGCATCAATGATGCCATTGTTATTGACATTCTTGTTCTTTTCCCCTGTGTGAGGTTTTTCATTGTAACTGGTTGATGGAGAATTGTCTTGATAAGTAGGTGTAACCCCTTGTACCATAAGGGCTCTTTCAATGTTGAGCACCTTGGGGATCAACTGGTCATATGTGGTGATGCATTGAATTTTTAGATGGAAGGACAAGGTTCCTTCAAGATTGGTGATAATAGTATAGATTTGTTGTTCTTCTAGCATAGTCCACTTACTCCTATTGGCCTTGGATAACCATCATTGCAAGAAAGATGCAAATGTCTCCCCCTTGGCTTGTTTTAAGGAAGATAGCACTTCTAAACTCATGTCCATGCCTATGTTGAATGAATAGTTTTGAATGAATAAGTCCAAAATTTCTTGGAACTTTTTGATTCCAAGGGGAAGATGGGTATGTGAAGGATCATCATGGAAAAATAGTCCCTTAAGTGGAAAAAATTCAAAAAAATCATAGGTAGGAAACTCGATGTAAAAATTTGAATAAGTTATCTATATTATTTCAATAATATGTAAGAATAGAATTTGTAGCAAATTGAATGTAGTTTCTAAACTACTAGTTTTTTTTTTTTTTTAAAAAGAAAATCTATTTGATGAAAATTTGAAATTTCAATGCAATAGTACTTAAATTTTAGGGAAAAATAAGTAGGTGTCTGTCTAACCACCCCAACCACGTGAAATGATAATATTTTTTATAATTTTAAAATTTTATTAGATGACTCATGCTTCTGATGTGATGCATTATTTTTTATTATTTTTTCCCAAGTAAATAATTAATTATGATTTTTATTAAAATTTTAAAAATATAAAAACTCAGACAGTCTAACCACCTTTAACTTGGTCAAAACTTCATGAAATTCAATTTTTATTTTTCAAACCTATAGTATGCAAAAGTATAGAATTTGATGCATTATTTGATGAAAAAAATATGATATCATTTGAAAGCTATACATGTTTTTCAATTTATCAATTAGGACTTTAGTCATAATTCAAATAGAAAATGAATAATAATTATTTATTAAATTAAAAGTAAAGTATAATTTATATTGGTGGAAATTTGAGAATATCCTTTAAAACCATTTTCACTTCATCATTTTTGGTAAAAAAAAAGTCATTAGCCACATACCCTACGAATACCCATCATATCGCCACTTTTTGGCCCATCATGATCCTACACATACCCAGATGAGAGAACCATTCCTTTGTTGGGCCGACCAAAATTTGAGGGAATATTTTCATTAGTTAAGAATCGTTGTATCCAACTTCCATACAATGGACATGAAATGCCCTGATGCGATCTTCAAGATTACCCATCCCACGATATTTATCAAATTTAGGTATCTCAAATCCTTGTGGGAATGGCACCATCACAATGCTTCTATCAAAAGGATAAGGACATAGATTCCCCTATGTTTTTGTTATCTTTCCTGATTGTAGGTCCAACACATGTTGGGAGAGCAATTTGATTTGTGCAAACACATCGTTTTGCGAATCGGGTGGTGGGATGAATGTGTTTTGAGGTTGTTTGATTGTTTGAGTGATAGGTGAGGTGTTTTGTGTGTTTGTGGGATGTAGTTGCAAGTTCTACTATGTGACCAATACTTGTTAGTATTCCTACAATTGTTGTACCAACAACACTTGTTTTTGGTTTTGCTATTGTTGTGCCAACAATGATTGTTGTTGGGCTAGTCGTTGAGCTACTTCTTGTTGTGCTTGGTATTGTTGCAAAGCTTGCCAATAGGTTTGTTGCTGAGCTACTTGTTGTTGTGCTTGGTATTGTGCTTGTGCTTGACCTTGATCCTATTGAACAACTTGTGCAGCTTGGGAAGCCTGTGCGGCTTGCATTGCTTGCGCAACTTGTGCAGCTTGTGCAACTTGGGTGGTTTGTTGTTGTTGTAATTATAAATTTTGAGCTTGTGTAGCTTGTTGTTCTTGTTGTGTGGCTTGCTATGTCTGTGCTTGTTGTACAATTTTTTGTACAACTTATTGTTCTTGTGCTTGTTGTGTGGCTTGCTATGTGGCTTGTGCAGTTTGTTGAGCTTGGAATTGTTGAAAATCCTTTTGATAGGCTTGTTGGGCTACTTGCAGGGTGATGATGTATTGATTCCCCATGTTTGGATTTGGTGGTGGAGGTGGAAGATTCAGAATGGTGTGAGATGGGGTGATGAGATTTTGTTGAGGTGGTTGTTGAGATGTTGTTTGAGTGTTGATGAGGACTTCTATAGTACATGGTGTAGTTGATATACTAGGTCTTTGGGAGACCACGTTATGGGGTTTTATGCATGGTGTAATGATTGATTGTTTTGCTCAGATTGATACCATCTATTTTTGCAATATTAGTGGCATGTTCAGAGGATTTGGTATGTTGACTTGATTCATGATAGGAGGATTGTTTTGATTTGGTTGATTTTGGATTGGTATGTTAGGTAAAGGGGGTTTCCATAAACCAATGGTTGATGTGGGTATTGATGTAAGAGGAGGTAATGGTGGGAGGATTGGTGGTATTTTTCCTTGAGAAAGTGATGATGAGGCATCAAATATTCCCCCTTGTCCAAATAGACCCACTTATTCTTGTGATACCATGGGGAGAGAGACTTGTGCATCAAGAAAATATGTCGGTGATGTGGCGAAGGTGGATGGATTTTTGGTTTCATGAACAATGAGTGGAACATATGGATGGTATTTGGTAGAACCAAGATGGTGTTTGCATCTAAGTCATGGTTGTTTAAAAGAGGATGTGTTTGAAGAGCATGGAGCAATGAACTTCCCTTGGTAACCATAGGTTGATTCGAAGCATGAGATGATGTTGGTTGTGGGATGGGTTGGATGACATTTTGGAAAGAAGGTGTAAATGATACCAGTGGAATATCCCCAAGAGTTTGTTCCACAATAGTCCTCACATCATAACTAGAAGGGAGTTTAGCTCCTTCTTTTGCTAATGCTAATATGTATTGTGAGGGGTTAAGTCTCATCATTATGTTGACAATCTCGTGGTTCTCAAGATTTTGGAAAAACTCCATTATCTCATCTTGGAACATTCCTTGATAATTGTTGGTGACATCCTTGACTTGGAAACCTCTCGAGCTTCAGGATTTTAAATTATTTGAGGATGATTAAGCGAAAGGTCGATGGATACCCTAGAGTTGAATTATGTTTTAGTTTGACTCAAATCACTCGAAATGGATGTTTCTTTTTTTGGTTTCATGCTCTTCTTTTGTTGAGATCTAGTTTGAACCATAAAATAAGGATCAACTTGAGGAATATGGGAGGTAAACCTCTAACTCCTTAGGTTGGTCTAAACTTTAGGTACAAAAAAGAAAATTTAGGGTGTTAAGGATCAAATCATGGTAATGAAATAAATAAAAGATGGATGATGTGAATGATGTAACTTTTAAGAAACCTTGGAGGGATACTAGATTTTAGGACTTTTGGATTTGATTTGGATTTGGTTTAATTTGGATTTGATTTGGGATTTTGGATAATGAACTTATAAACCCCAAGATGTTAGATGTTATCTTGGAATAAACTTGACCGTAAGGTGATAAGTTAACTAAGTGTATGAAGAAGGATTCATCTACACTCACTTAGTCAAACAAGATGATTTTTATTTTGATTTGAAGGATTTTCCAAAAGTCTAGTATGAATGACTTTTCCAAGATTGTAAGAGTTTTTTGTGATCAGATGGGTTTTGATTGATGTTTGAGGATGGATGAAAGTGTTGATTTTGATCCTAGGTGAACCTAGAGAGGCTTTTGTTTACAAGACCTAGGTATTGAAGAACATGCTATACTTCCAAGAACTTTTCAACCCTACAAAGTGAGATACTCAAAAAATTGGAAGAGACCTTGATTTTTACAATAATAGAATGTGTACAAGTTTGGGTTGTCCTTTGATGCACATTTGTAAAAGTTATAGAGCAATATTTCTCTAACTTGATAAAGCATAGACTCACATTTCTTGAGATTTCTTGGACTAAGACATTTGTGACGATTGATGAACTTTGGTATTGTAACTTTGATCTTGTGGGAAATCATTTGAACAAACACATGTGTGGGGTTCAATTTGTCTTTTATCTTTACTTAATGAGTTATCTTTACCACAAATACTTTCTTGCTTACCTTTTCAAACTAAATGTGGGTATGTGCAGGATCATGATGGGTATTTGTAGGGAATGTGGCTGATGGCTTTTTTTAACCCAAAATTGATGACATGAAAAGGGTTTTTAAAGGAGATTCTCAGCTTTCCACCAATATAAATTATGTTTACTTTGAATTTAATAAATAATTATTATTCATTTTCTATTTGAATTATGACTAAATTCCTGATTGATAAGCTAATTGAAAACATCTATAACTTTCAAACGATATCACATTTTTGAATCCAAAATATGCATCACATTCTCGCGATTCGATAATATAGATTAAAAAATAAAAATTGAGTTTCATGAATTTTTGACCAAGTAAGGTGTTATAAATATGAGTTTTAATAGTTTTAAAAGTTGAAATAAATTTAAAATTAATTATTTATTTGGAATAAAAAAAAAAATATGCATCACATCTAGACATGATTCCTCTACTTATGTCTAAAATTTTATAAAAAATATTATAATTTCATTGTGGTTAGGGTGGTCAGAAAAACACCTACTTCTTTTTCCATGGAATTTAAGTACTACAAGATTGAAATTTTAAATTTTCATCAAATAGATTTTTTTTTAAATAAACCTTGTAGTCTAGAAACTAAATTCAATTTGCTATAGATTCTATTCTTACATATTTTGAAATAATATAGATAACTTATTCAAATTTTATGTCAAGTTGCTTAACTCTAATTTTTTTAAAAAATTTCCAACTTAAGGGCCTATTTTTTCCATGATGATCTTGCACATACCCATGTCTATGTCTCAATTTATTTTCATCCCACAAGGTCCATTATGTGAGAATCAAGAGAATCAAACAATAGTTCCCTAATGTTGACTTTAGAGAGAGCAATTTGAGATATAGGTCCAAATACTTAGAAGCCTATGAGGATATAATCCCTAGCCTGGACAAGCAGTAATACTTGGAATTTTCAAAGGTATTTTCTCTTGTAAAGGGTTTGAAATTCTAATGATTTGTTGAATATTTTTTTTTCAAGATTTTGGATCTAAGCAGTGTGTTTAACTAACTCAAAGATTGCACAATCCTAGGATGGAAAATAAACTATTTGTTCAATTCCCACTTGGATTTCTATAGTTGCGCTTATTTAGAGTGGATGATTAGAAGATTGGCCACACTAGTTCCCCCCCACAATACTCACTTCTATGGGTCATACAAGCTTTAGTTCTCATGAATCTCCCATAAAAAAAATTTCATCTCTACAAAGAACTGCAAATATGTGGGAGGGCTCCAAAGGTCAGACCTCTCGATGCCAACAAATATTGGAATTTTGGATTCTAAACAAAAGTTCATAGTAATGGAATTAGGTTCAAAGACACAATGATTAAATACCTTGAGAGGTCTCCCAACCCTTAGAATAAGGGCTTTACACATCATAAAGATACTAGGGGAGAGCTATCATGCATCACTAAGATGATTGCAAACTTTCCTTGCAACCAAAAATTTGTATAGCAGTTCGGAAGAGCCTGGCTTATGCTCATTACTACTTGGGATCTTTTGTTGGAGTGAGTACTATTTCCCACCAAGGAAGACCCTCTAAAGGTGAGAAATAGAAAATAAGTACATCCATAGTTTGATCAGTTTTTGTTTCTGTGAAAAAAGAGAGAACACACGTGATTCCTTTTATCACACTAGCAAGCTTTGTTCAATTTTTTTAAAACTTAAATTTGAAATGTGGAGGAAATATTTTAGACAACCTAATATCACTGAAAATATTTTGATTATCAAGATCGCCATAAAGTACAAGAGAAGTGCATACACATTTGAATGGTATTAGTTTTTAAAGAAGATTAAAAAACAAAGCAAACACAAATTCTTTTAATCCTGAAAGGTAATAATGAGTTCTCTTTATAGAACCAAAACTAAATGTTTAAGTTTCTTGTTCAATTTTAGACCAAATCAAAATCTAGTAAGTTTCTAAGGTTCAATTTTAACCAACTTGAAAAAATCAAATCAATGGTTAATTTTAAACCCCAAAAAGAAGTGAGTTGTCCTAAAATAGAAAACAACAACATGAATGAAAGACCTAGGCTATTACAATAAGCATTAAGAATTTTTATTTTTTTTCAAGTTTAAGTTTAATTCTCCAACTCCAATTTGATTGCTTTTGCTCAATTCTAATGCTCAATTCAAATGTCAACCTAACCTACAAACATTACAAAGTTAAATTTTAGAGATGAGATTTATTTCAAATAATTAATGATAATTTATCATAATGAATACACTTTCCAAAAAAAAAATGCATTCAATGATATTCATCAATGCACGAGTTCCTCTTTCTTGAAAGTTTATAAAAAAGTATAAATCATGCATTGATAATATCATTACTTGGAAAATTGAACTATAGATTCAATGCCTATGGGTTGATAGTTTTAATCTTGAATGCATTCTAGCTATGATAATAATTGAAGCATGGGCCATTTGCAATCTAGGATATGTTTTTAATGTAATATTAGTGAGACACCAATATTGATGCACTTCCTTAGCGCAACCTCAAACGTAAGAAAAAAATATCGATTCATTGACTACCACAATTGTTAAAAGAGACTAAAAATATAATATCCTTAAACTTTCAGCATTGAATCTAAATCAATTTGTTTTATATGAAAAAATTTGTTAGCTTTCGTATGGCAATGCATATGAAAAATGAAAACCAAGCTTTGAATTGTAGTGCATAGAAATTAGGATGTGAAAATTTGGGAATGGTGATCATTAAATATAGATAGAAATTAACTAGCCACCTACTGAGAATCTGATCTTGAAAATCCAATAAAACAATACATTTTTTTTCACTAAATATTTCCACCATGAAGGACAAGCATAATGATCTTTTGGAACAAGCCATGCTTAATGTGAGAAAACTTCCAACGTACTCCTCACTGACCGATAAGATAAAACTGGAAGTCTCACCAAGGATAGAAGACATAAAATATTAAGGTAGACAACATGTGATGGCAAGGAAAGTCATTTCTCAAAACCAAAATTGGCTTCTCATAAATACAAGCCAACCTAAACCATGTAATGCTTGTTATTGTATCTCTAAAAGAAATAAATGACTCCACTAACTATCAAAACTAAATGTGAAAATCATAACTCTACTGTTGAATAGATGGATGGTATGGACAAAAGTTGGAACAGTTATTGGTTTTTATTGGTGTATTTTCTTGTAATATGTTCATCCAATGATCACTTCTACAAACAAATTAGGAGGCTACATAAATGGGTCGTAAAATGATATTTTACTTTGTTAAATTCATCAAGGCTATAACCAATCTTGTGTGTTTTCACAGTCATGCGTAGTTATGATCATAAAAATCCACTAAAATAATATATTTTCTTTGCATCAAATATTTTCTCCGTTCCACTTGCATCAAAGTTTAAAAAAAAGGCAATATTAAAAGAGAGAAGTAGATTGACAGAGATAATTTCTTACACTTATAACAACATATGAACAATGCTATGAAAGTTGTGATGGAAATTTAAGAGTACTAACGTTGTATAATCACCAAAACTACAAATTAAATGCATATCCCAAAGGTATTTCATAAGCTGAAAACTATGTAGGAAAGTATTTGAGAGCAAAGCATATTAAATGTAAGTTATCATGAGTTGCTATGGAAGCCAAATAATGGTGAAAGAAAAGTGAATAGAAGAATAGAATGGAATTAATATCATTAACCGACTATTTTGAAATATTCCAAATCACCCCAACTTTAGGCATGTTGTTTTTCAAAGAATGTGAACCCAAAATCCATGTAAGAGTGGGAAAAGTCTCCACCAAAGATTATCTGCCAGTAAGGAGGTGTCTTTAGAAAAGGTCATGCTAGTATTAGGTGAGAATAGGTAACAGACCACGTCTAGATAATAGACCACATGAAAAAAGTAATAACAGACCATGCCAATATAACATTCAAAATTCGTTAGATTTTAGATCAATAACAAAACAAAAACATGGAAGACCAATAATAGAACATAAATATTTGTGTTGGTACTAACCAAAAAAAAGATTTGTTGCATACCAATTTGAATATACAAATATCTAAAACCCCCTATATCTAAAACAATATAGAGAAAATTTTGACAAAAATTCTATAAGGACTGAGATCCAGATATCTATTTTGAAAGCATTCAAAACCTCCTTCTAGTGCTAGATTTAAGCACATAATCTGCAAAAAAGCTTAAATCTCAACCAAAATTAGCATGGCTTAGTTTAAACCAAGCAAAACATAGTGCTCCTATGAGATATTCCAACATGCTTCATAATGCAAACAAAACAACCAAAGATCAAATAAACTAATTGAGATCCTAAAAAAAAATGGTGGATACCTTATCCCATAGTGGATTGGTGCTACTTTTATGTAAAAAGTATCCCTTTACTAAACACTTTATAGGCTTGATGATGGATGAAAAAAATGGTGAGAACCTAGCTATGATGGAGAAATTCTGTGCTAACTTGGATGATATTGTAAATAATAACCTCGCATGAAATTGTGGATGAACTTGTGGATCCTAAATCAATAGAGAAGGCCTTTATTTATAATCAAGAAGGTTTGAAGAGTGAAGAATGGGGAGAATGTGGGATTAAAATTTGGACCAATGGCATGATGCCACATGTCAACATGCTATTGAGTGTTAGAGGAGATGTCTTCACACATGTTTGAGCACATCTTGGAAGATGGGATGTGTAAGTGGAATGGATGCCAATAGGTGGCTTGTGTAAGAAGAGGTCTGAGATCCCTTAATGCAAAGGTGGCTAAAAAAAGAGGACATGTAAGATCCTTTAATGTCAAGGTGGATGGAAAAAGTCCTCTAGGAGGGAAAAGTCAAGTGGGTGGAATATTCAAAGAATATGCCATTTTTGAATGAAAATAGGGTAATTTAGTAAATCAAATAAATTGATTTAAATGTACAACTTTGCCAAGGTTGACTTACCATAGGGTGGATTTAAAAGCTAGAGGAATGGGGGATTAGTGTTAGGAGTTAATGAATCTAGGATTAATTAACTTAGGTGAAACTAGTTTGATTTGTGACATTTCACTTAGATGCTTGGGTTTATTTAGATAAAATGAGAGGATGCTTAGGAACATTAGGATTTCAATTAAATAAAATTGATTAATTTAATTAAAGGAAGAACATTAGGATTTAAATTTATTTAATCCAAAAGTGTATTATCTTTTTAAGGAGGAAATTTTGATGAATTTAATTAATTAAATAAAGATTATTCAATTAATTGGTTAGTGTGGATGTTAAGAATCCATGTTAGTGAATCAAGTACATGATGTCAATCAATATATTTTGAGTGTCTACACATACCTATGATGGATGTGACATAAAAGTGACGCAAAAATTGTGAAAACAACTATACCAACAAATGTGCCAGGAATATATTGATTTTGATTTTTCCTATGTTAGCCAATGACCTACAATCTACATCGACCATATGGAGTGTATGAATTTTTAATCTATAATATCTCCCAAACTATCTAAAATGGCCAAAAAAAATTCACCCAAATATCAAATATTTACGTAAAAAATAGGGGTTTTTGGAATTATGGACTCAATGGTAAGGTCTAGGCATGTGCATGATCATCATGGAAAAAATAGGCCCTTAAGTGGCAAAAAGTTTATAAAAATTAGAGTTAGGAAACTTGATGTAAAAATTTGAATAATTTATCTCTACTATTTCAAAAATATGTTAGAATAGAATCTATAGAAAATTGAATGTAGTTTGTAAACTATTAGGTTTGTTTAAAAAAAAAAAACTATTTGGTGAAAATTTGAAATTTCAATGCAATGGTACTTAAATTTTAGGGAAAAAATAAGAAGTAGGTGTCTATCTAACCACCCTAACCACAATAAAATGATAATAATTTTTATAAAATTTTAGATATAAGTAGAGACTCCATGCCCCAATGTGATGCATATTTTTTGTAATTTTTTCCAAGTAAATAATTAATTATGATTTTTTATTACAACTTTTTAAAAATATAAAACTCATATGTATGACCACCTTAACTTGGTCAAAACTTCATGAAATTCAATTTTTCTTTTTTAATCCTATATGATGAAAATCATAGAATGTGACACATATTTCGGATTGAAAAAATGTGATAGTGTTTGAAAGCTATAGATGTTTTTCAATCATCCTATCAATAAGGATGTTAGTCATAATTTGAATAGAAAATGAATAATAATTACTTATTAAATTCAAAGTAAAGAATAATTTATATCGGGTGGAAATCTGAGAATCTCCTTTAAAACCCTTTTCGTTTCATCAATTTTGGGTAAAAAAATAGTTGTCAGTCACATACCCATCATATTGCCACTTTTTGGCCCATCATGATCCTACACATACCGGTCTATTTTCCCCAAAAATGCACCCAACAAAAATATCATGCCCAAATAACCCTCAAATGTAATGAGATTTTATATTTGGAGCTCTAATACCATGTAGGATATGATAGTGATCTGACATACCCCAAGATCACCTGTAAAACCAAAAATAGCCTTCCATGAGAGACTATGGAAAGAGCATAGCCTTCTTCGTTATGGGTGCATAATGATACAACTTGATACAATATGATACATGAGTCATTTCTTATATATGTAAGGTGAGAGATAGGATTAGACAAGATAATGAAAAGTGTCTTAATCCTATTAAATGAGACAAAAAAAGTAGATGAAAAGATAAGATAAGATAATGTTGCATGACAAATAAGAACTAAAGAAAGATTCCTAGACCCCTAAGTAAAATTTTAAGATATGAAAATGTAGGAATAGGACCTAATAGGTGAAATAGTTAGGTAAAATACCTTTTTCACACCAAGATTATATAGATTCGGTTTCTAGGCACCATTTTTAGTCTTGTGTGTATTCATGATTTTTATTTTATATTTTTGTGTGCTACCCCTATTTTATTTGATATTATTGATTGTTGAATAATCCTTCATAGGATTTATTTAGTTTTGTATCTTGTAGCCCAAAACTTGAGATCTATTTATATTTTGATTGGGTTAATCCCTTAAATTTATAGAGTAGCAATGAAAACTTAGACTAATGCTACCATATTTGATCCAGGGACAATTTTTCAGTGAAAATTGAAGTGTTCCAAATACTCCATATTTCAGCACCATCAGAAAGAGAACGACGTCCTGATTCCAACACAACTTGAATGGGGCGAAAAGGACTTTGTTTGTGCAAGTTACGACCAGTCAAACTAGCTTCAGGGGCGTCCAAAAGGCAGAAAAAATAATCATCTTGGAAATCGATGGAATCAGCGTCATCACGAAGAGCTCATTGAGATGATTCTGACGACATTCGTTTCATCGAAATCCGATGTCATATGCTCGAGTTAGAAGCAGTCAAACTTCAGTCAACTAGAGGGTACAGATGATGACGTCATCATGCTGATGTGTCACCGCACTGACGGAATTCAATGGATGAATTTCGCATGACACGTGGTAGGTGAGTAATCGGTACAGATCCAATCAAATGATGACATGTGGCATTCAAACTCACGCTGAGGTGGCACCAAGTTAGTGACACATTAGCATCTCTAGCCAATTAGAGCTCCATTACGGACTACCGAGTCGCCAGCTTTGAATAGCGTGAGACATGTGGCTCATTGTCGCGATCCGCATCGGGACACATCGGCATGTGTGTCCAATAATGGCATGACACGCGGCCCTCGCCTTTTGGAGCGTGAAGTTGTTTTGTTTGTTTGTTTCAACTAAAAAGTGTGGATCGGGTTTGAACCCGCGAGCTCGCAGGTCGCGGCCATTTCAACCGCGTAATCGGCGAGCCGGGCGGGACAATATATATTGGGCTTAAGTTTTTATTGTTTGAATGTGGTCATTCAAATAAATGGGGGGCTTTGGAACCTCTAAAAATTCACCGGTGGACCACGCAGTCCTTCAAATATATACAACTCGTTGTTTTGTTTTAAAGCTGAAACCTTAACCAAATGGCTTTTTAAGCCACAAACAAACATAACTATCTCTAACCATAAAACTAAAAGGCCCCTAGAAAACAAATGCATTGTTATACGAATCCATAGGGGGAGTTATGCATTTAATGAAGTGGTTAAGCCTAATTAGGCAAATTTTATGTATAAAAAGAGGGGTAATAGGCCTTGTTTTGCCAAGTCCAGGTGGTGAGAATGAGAGAATGCTCGAGAGAAGATTGTAATTGTTCCTGTACGTCGAAGTTATGCTGTGATATCGATGTGCTTGAAGGGAATGATGCTGTCGCAATTGTAACTGATTTTGGAGTATAATCGGATCGGTCACTCCGTTGGAGAGGGGCCCAGAGACGTAGTCCTTAGGGACGAACTCCGTTATCAATTGTGTTTGTCTCCTCTTATCTTCTCTCTTTCTTTTCAGTTCATTATCTTGGCATTTATATTATGTTCATTTATTCAGTTGAGCATTTTATTATGTAATCATTTATGTTAAGCATTGTATTAAGTGATCTTTTACGTTACGCATTCTGTAAGCAATTTGTCCTAGATCCTATATAGATCAATATTTGTAGTAGAGTGTATTTTTGAATTATATATTCATATAGTTTAAACTTGATCCAACCATGTGTCTTTCCCCACATGCTCTTTTCTTGTAAGATTAAATATAGAGTTCAATCCTTTGGTTAGCCATATTCTAAATCACCCACTCACTTCTAAATTATTATTTTTTTTAGTATGATCTCTCTTAGAATTAGAATCCATTTTATATTATATTTTATTAAAAAAATTAATTCTATAATGTATTATCTTATAAATTCTATCCATGATCTTATTCACACTTTCTTTTAGCATCTCCACTTTTCATACTTTGTCTACCCTATGTGTCCTTAGAATAAGTATAGAAATCAATATAATTTTAACTATTTATATCATTCCTAAAATTTAAATGGCCCAATTAATCATGTTGTAGTCATTCTCTTTCCTATAAGAAAAATGATTCTAGCACCTTGGGTGTTCCTATTAAGGCCTTTTTCTTTATTTTTCATCCAATTAATTGTGATATAAAAGACCTTAGGGAGCACCCCCTTGACATAGAAAATTGTTAAGAAGGAGAGATTACCTAATCTCATGATTTTTTCCTTACTTATCCACATAATTTTGATGAGTATCAATCATTTCCTCTTGACAACATGTTCACATAGCCTTAAGGATTGGTACTATCTCTTTGAATGTGAAGATAGAACTATGAGAGCAACTAATAATCTCCAATAATTTTAAGCATCTTTTAACTTGAGGATTAAACTCCATTCCCATCAATTTATTATTATACTATCCCTACATAGTTTATTTATACCATTTTTCTAGTCAAACATTGATGCAAATAATTAACTCTATTGTAGTTTGGGCTGCCAATTTAATTAACTACTAGTAGGCAGTTGGGTCAAGAAACATATTTGAATCCTCTTGGTTTTTACATTCTACTTGATTTTTTTTTCTATTGTGACATAAATGAATATTAAAATAATCTAAGGGTATGGTGATAGACTTTTCTTTTATTGATTACAATATTAAGAGAGAAAAGATAATCATAGGTAGAATTAACCTTGAATGCCCAAGAGTGTAAAATAATATATGAAATGGGACAGTTCCTTGAATTGTTTTAGGGAGATCATCTATAAACTAGAAGAGTCTAGAAAATTACATACATATGTTCTATACATGCACAATTTAGACTTAAATAACATTAATGTTAAACTACCAATTCTTTTGTTCATCTCTTATATTTAAAAAATTGGAAATTTAATAGATACAAATATATGAACATACTACGGTTATAGTTATAATGAAATTTCCCATACATAAATTGGACAAAATATTAGTTATTATTAGCATCAATCACTCATCAATACTCATGAAAGTGAAGAGATTGAGTATAAACCCACAAAGCGACTAAACTTGGGGTACGATTTCACCATGAAATATGTGTTTGATCCAAAGGTTATTGCAAATATTGTCAAACATGGCATTAAAGATATTATATTTGAAATCACAAAGGAATATACTCCATAATTTCCATTCAATATCTCAAGCTAGAAATTTAGAGGATTTGAATTACAAATAATACAAGAAAAATCCATATTCAAAAATAACCATTCGTAGTGTTACAATTATTCTCACCATATCACCACTCTTCTTTTTAGAGCACTTTTACCATGCCACCAAATGGTGAAATGTTATCAATAAATAATATTCATGTTTCCACTTTCTCTTTAATATTTTTTAAAGACAAAACACTTCCTATTTTACAAGTTTTACTCAAAACACTTAGATCCATATTCAAATTTCTTAAAATATAAGAGATAAACCATAAACTCTTGCTTCACATCTTCAACAAAGGAGTGAAACCCTCTCATAGATAAATTTCATAAATTCAATGACATAGAAAACACAATAGACTTCCACCTACAACAAAACATATATTGGTCAAAATTCAAAATTACTTGCATACACTAGAATATCAATATTAGCTAGTATATTTTTTCTCATTAAAAATAAAATAAATTTATTATAATTTATGGTCTGCCAAGATTGAATTATAGAAAATTCTAATATCATAAGATATTCTTACAATGAAAATAGTGAGGATGGTGTATATCACAACTCTCAACTAGTAGTATCCCAAATGCCTAGTCATATTAACAAAAGATCTTTAAAACAATGTGAATCATTATATGAAGGAAAGAAGTTGACTTCCACTAGATTGTAGCATTGTTCCTTTCTATATTATGAAAAAAAATAATGTTCTCTTATTTTGAAAACTAGAACCGCTATCTCAATCATAGGATACAACTATATAAACACTTCTACTCTTCAAATGTCTTATTTTATCTTCTTTTTTTCTATGAATAGATGATCCATAGAATAAACTCACAATTTAGGATATCCCATGCACCCTATTTTCTTATCACTAATACAACTTAGAGGACTTGTAGTGTTCTATCATATTCTTGTAGATTGAGCTATGATAAGACTATGTTACTACTATAATTTATGTTAATGTCACACACAAAAAAGAAATGATGGAAACAAGAACTATTATTTACCAAAAGAACACATTCAATTAGAAGGTTGCACCATATTTTCCTAAATAGAATATTTTCAAACATATAAATTTTTTTTTCATTATTGATCACTATTTAATATAAGGACTTGGTATAACATGAAACTCACACCTATATATATCAATTAACACATACACAAATTTCAAGCACAAAAATTCTAAAAACAAGGAGTATTTTTCAATATACATAAATTTCAAAAAATAAAGGAAAAAAAACAATTTCTTTATCTTTAAAAAGATTAATAAATGACTAATATGCCAAAGGTATTTTAGAACTTACCATAAAATAAATTAAATTAAAAATCCTTTACAATATAGTTCAAATATTATAATATATTACATTAAAAATAAGAATAATTAAGTAATTTAATTTAATAAATTTAATATTAAACTTAGCTATGGCATTTCAATTTTTTATATATAAAATATAATACTTTATATTTTAAAAAAAATGGCATGGTTTAATATTAGAACACATTAATGTATACTAAATTTTTAATTTTTAAAGAATAATTTATAATCTATTTCTAAAGACGTTTAATAAAAATAATTTAAATAAATAAAAGAATCTTAAAAAATAGATTATCTATTTTAAAATTTCATATTACTTAAGATTATAATAAATCTTTCAACATAAATTATTGGTATAAATTTAATTTAAGCAGTAATTTGAATATATGTTTAATAATAAAATATACAATTTATTTTTAAGTAATAATTTTTTAAAAATAATTTAAATATTGGAAAACTATATATTAAACATGTACGTCATATTTATTTTCTATTTAATATTCAAAATTAAAAAACTTCATTATAAATCACTTTATTCACAATATTTTATGATACTTTACAATTAAAATTACTTTTATATCTACTCAAAATTTATTTTAGAAATAATAAAATATCCCACAAATTTCAAAGTCTAAATTTAACATTTGACCTATCTTATCAAACCATTTTCCATTATAAAATACCTAAAAATTTAAATTTTAAGACATATTTTAATAGAAATAAAACTATCTATACACTATTTATTAACATAATCTTATATAAATAAAGATGTGTTTAAGTGATCCCTAAAGAGAAGTGATGAATGGGAAGTGAAAGTTGGGTGGGAAGAGGAGTGGGTGGAGGGGGTTTCAAATTCCTATGCAGATGTGATCGAGGCTTCTATAGATGGTGATGAAGGAGGAGGCAATTCAAATGAACAAGGGCCTATTGTGAAGTCTCCCCTGTAGGCATCTTTGGTGGTGGTTGAAGAGGGCCCCAAGATGTTTGCTCCTATTCCTATAGCCCCACATGGGTCTAGATTGGAGAGTCAGTAGAGTTGCTTTGGTATTGCTCATGGTAGGTTTTTTTTAGCTGACATTCCTACTATTGGTTAGATCTAAGTGTTGGGTGGGTCAGTTTTGTAGGAGGTCCCCCATGTTTGTGGCTTTAGGGCTATGAGGGGTAGCTCTACTATAAAGCATTTTACTAATGGTAGTGCACTTTTTGAAAGTGTGAATGTTTCCCATGGTCCCCTAGTTGTTGACTTGTGGGATCAGGAATGGGATGAGGAAGATGTCTTATCCTCTGATTATGAAGATATTGTTGATGACTTTTCCTTTGTTATTTCTAGTCATCGTGAGGATTGGCTCTATGATGGGCCTGTTGAGGATGATGAGATTCTTCTTGATATCCTTCTAGAAGACTATTTGAAGGCTCGGAGGAGCTCAACTATAAGTTTTGTATAGAAAAATGGTCTATTTTCTAGTTTCAAAAAGGGATCTGCCTTCTCCCTACTATTGTTTATGAGGGTTCTCCTTTTTCCTTTGAAGTTGTTACTATTTCCCCTTTTTCCCCTAGATATATGTTGAGATTCCAATTGATGGGATGGTGGGTTGAGGGTTTGAGCACTTTTCAAACTATTTTTCCTTCCTTCCCCATGGCTAATTTAGAGAAGCTTCATTCCTTGGAGGTTGGTTGCAGGTCTGACTAGTTGCTTGATCTTGATTGTGAGATTTGACAAATGGAAGCTCCATTACTGCTATGGATGGAGGAAAAGCTCATTTTTATTTTTATGTCAATATCTATTTCAATTATTTGGATTAGCTTAATAGCTCCTTAGATGGGAGAATTTGTGGCCTTCATCCCAACATAGATGCAATTAGAAGATGGGTTTGTGAGATCTAGAAGTTGTGCAGTCAGGTTAAGGTAACTGCCATGATAAATTATTTCTTTATCTTTTATATTACTTGCGAAGAAATTTGTTGTAAGGTCCTTGATGGCCCTTGGTTTTTGGTCAGAACAACCTCTACCTTCATAGGTGGTTTCCTAGTTTCAACCCTATGACAAAAAATCTTATGTTTTCTATTTGGGTTTCTTTTCCAAGGCTACCTTTAGATTTTTGGAATGAAAATGTTTTTATGAGTATTAATAATTCTTTTGGGAATTTTTTACTATGGATAAGATCACCAAATCTATGAAGTGATTGTTGTCTACTAGGTTTTGTGTGTTAGTGGATAATAACCTTATTTTCCCTACTCAGATAATCTTATCTTCAAAATTTTGTAACTGGGTGCAATAGATTCAATATGAAAATTCCCTAGTTATTTTCCATTTTTGTGGTAAAGTAGATCTTCCCTCATTTAGCTGCATAAGGAAAAATAAACAACACTTCTTTTGGAAGGAAAATGAGAAGATGTCTATGGTTGTGACAGATCGAACCAGTCTCTTTTAATAGCCTCAGAAAGAATATTCTAACAGTCATCCCTCTTTAACTAACCCCTCTGTTGATACTCATGGTTTGGCTGGTCCTGTGAGTGGCCTTGTTTCTTCTCCTTGTAAAGAAAAGATGAAAATTTGTGGAGAACCCTTGTACAATGGTTCAACAAAAATCTTTGGAACAATTGTTTAAACCACCTTGAGCATGGGTGGGTGTTTTTCTCTATTTTGATGGAGCTATGTTTTTTTTTTTTCGTTTTTGTTGTTTTTTTTTTGTTGTGAACGATATATATCCCATTTGTAAAATGGATTAGGGCCCTTTCAAAAACCGATTATCTAATAAAAACATAATCTTATATTAATTTTGATATTCCATATACAAAGTATCTTCATACTAATATTTTTGAAAAGTAAAATTTCCTAAATAACCCCATATGACCATCATATTTAAGTCATTCCCACAATACAAAAGTATTTGATAAATTTCCATAATTGCTAATAATTTAATGCTTGAAATCTTTTGACTATAGATTTGTCCTTGAAGAAAATATTCTTCTTAACACAACCCTTGGCAACTTTTTTCTTTCAAAAATTAGTTGAGAACCATTTGCAAGTTCAATCCATACTTCCTTGCTTGGATATAATTTAATGAAAGTATTCTTTAGATTCTTTTGTGATGCAGGAGCATCCAATGGTGTAAGGGCAATCTTGCATCACCCAAAAATAGTTAAATTTCAAGTTTATCATTTTCAGATGTTTTTACATTTTTGGATACCCTTTTCATCATAATGAAATTCCCAATTATGGTTTTTATTTTCTATTCCTAGGTTGAAAGATATTGAAATTTTAGTTTCCTAGATTTGCACCTGAAAATCTTTCGAGTTGGATTTGAGGCATTTAGAGCTTCCAGAATGGCCCCAAAAGTTGCGAAATCAGCATAGCAGATTTCAAGTGTGTTCTTGACTTTGAGACCATTCCAACGGTTCAAACGGTTCACGAATCGGAGTCCTGGATCAAAAGTTATGGCCCTAGGAAGTTGGCACACTTTCTAGAAGATACCATTGCAAATGCTCTTTTGAAATTTGAACTTCATGATGTAAATTTTGGTGCCAAACCGCCTAAACTCAATTTGAATGTTGTTTTGGCTCCAAACTAATGAGGAGCTCTATTTATGGGTGGGTTTTCTAATTTTTGGGTAACTTTTTGGGGACAAGCTCGCATATTGCGAAAGGGTTATTCCATAGCTTTTTGTAGCTTGTATGTGTTGTAGAACTTGGGGATTTGAGATCCTCTGCATGTAAGAAGCTCCATTTGCTAAATAATAAAATTATTCTCTTATTTGTGGGTTATTTTTGTGTCTCGGGTTGCACCCTCATCATTTTGACTCCTCCTTTGTCTTGTAGGTTCAATCCATACTAAGGAAGTAGGTCATGGTGGATGGATGTAAGCTGTTTCAAGACATATTTTTTATTCTTGTGATTCTTCCTTCGTCTTTCCTTTAATAAAATCATAAAACTTACAGGTTGAGAATTTGTAGTTCAAATCAATTTCACAATTTGTAATTTAATGCCCTTCTAAATGTTATCTCTCCATCTCTAACTATTACCAAAAGAAATAAGCCAAATATGTAAGGACATGTAGAAACAATTGTGTATGTTTGATTATTTATTAAAGTATTATGTGGAATTGAAATTGGGGATTAACTCTAAACACTTCTTTGCAAACTCATCTAACAGAGGTAGGTTAGTTTATATTAGAGAAAAAACACCTAACCTTAAATTTGGCTTTGGTAATTCAGCCTTCCAAATTTCAAAACACCTAGCATCACATGAATGATTTCAAAACCCTAATGATGAGACAAGTTGCTAACTAGGGAAAAAATGTGAACACATCATAACCAATGAAAAAACTGTAACAAGAATTACATAAAATATGAAATATTCATCACCATGTGTTTTCAAATAATTGATTAAATTACCTATTCATTTGCAGCCTTGGACTGGTTTGATATGTAGCATTTCATTCAAGAAATTTAATCCCACCTTGACCTACTCCATTTTCCTATGCAATGTCACATATTTAATGTCTAGAATGAAAGATTAATAAGTGTTCACCTCACTCGAGATAGAAAGAAGCTCCATGTATTGGGGCTTGGGAATTCCAAGACCCAAATTGGTAGCTTCTAACACCTCCTCCAACCCACCTAGTATTTCAAGGATGAAGATTTTCTAAGCCATTTATTCCATTTCCACCTTTGGGACCTTTAGGTCAAAAATATTTTCCATAAAATGTGAGATATCAAAATACACTCTATATCTCTCACTTGAAAACATAAAATACTGACCCAAGTTTATTTTGACCATGCCAAAAAAAAATAAACTACTTCTAACATAATTCACTTTCAACGAAGCTATGAGATTGCACCAAGGAAGGTCATTTTCTTGTGGGTGCTCACCAACTTGATGGGATTGTCCATATCTCAACACAATGCACTCTCATCAGGCATGTACATAATGATTTTAAATTCTATTTCCTCATAATATCCTATGGGATAATATTAACTTTTCTTAAAGAAAATATGACTAGTACACTAAAATCCATGTATGGACAGTTTTCCATATGATCATCTAATGTATGATGAAAGCCTTTGGACCTCTCATGTGTAAAACTCTAGCTTGGTAACTATGTCTATACTAAATATTTAAATGAGCTCGTAGTATTACTAAATATTATTATCTTTGTTTGGTTTATGGATTGTAGCTACAAAACAATAAATTTAAGCATCAACTTCATCAGAAAAAGAGATTTCAATGTAAGCGTGGTATAGAATAGGATTACCAGTGCCTTTGGTAAAAAAAGTGAAGAAGTATAAAAGAAATAATTCACTATAATTTAAATAGTCTCAATAACACTTATGAAAAAGACACCAAGATGTGGTTCATAATTAGCTATGACATCATTCATAAACTATGTGTGCCCAAACCTATAGAAAAAAATGACCAATGACACACTTCCCTCAACCTTCCTTCTCAAATAATTCCTAAACTTTCACGCTTAATAAACGTAGCATTGTCAGACGTACATCCCACAACCCATCAAAATTAGAGTGGACCAATGGCACACTATTCATATCCTTCTTTCTCAAATAATTCTTGAGCTTGCACACATAGGGCACATGGCATTGGAAAATATTGGGCACAAGATATATTCTTAAAAAAATAGTGCAACAAATAATACACTATCATGTGAGCTTAAAGAATCAAACACAACCATTCAAATGACCTAACTAGATAGCTTCTGTATAGCACTATCAGGCATCTATCGTGCAAAAATTAAAATGGTCAACATTGCCCCAATAGCCTGGGGAGTATAAAAAATGCCTCTAGACTACCTATCTAGATCTAAAGTAAACCAATGGCACTCTTCCCTTGACCTTTAGGCTTAAAATCAACCCTACACTTGTGTAGACATGGTGCATGTCATTCTTAGACACTAGGCTCAAGTTATAGACTTTTCAGACCTTAGATAAGAGAGTGTAATGCAACAGTCATAATATTATCACACAAGAATAAGATCACAACATAATTTTCCCAAGATCTAAATAGGAAATATTCTATGTGGCCCTATCAAACATGAGAAAATAGATATAAAATACTCTTAATATTTTTAGATTGAGTGCCTTGGACAATATCATAAGAAATGGGTCATGCTTGTGGTCCCATCCAATCACACAATAGGAGTTGTTGACTATGCTTTAGGGTGGTTATGATCTACATCTCCTTGACATGTGGCTATGGAGTGGGGTATAACCTTATTCCAATTCCAAATTGCTTTTTCATCTCTACACTTATTGTTATCAATTGGTTGTTTTAATTTTTCAATTCTAATCAGAGCTACACTAATTGGATTTTATGTTGGTGTCTAGACGATGACAACTGATGGGGCATTCTTGATTATGGAAAACTCCAATGGGTGGGACCACACCCATGGTCCTATGGAATATGCCACAATGGTATAAGGAAATAGTACAAGAGACTTTTACTTGTTCCAACACCTCTCCACTATGGTTGTGAGTGCATAGAAACATTGTAGGCATCATATGAAAACTTTGTACTTCTGCTTGTAAGCACAATGAGAGAAGCATTTTCATTGAAGGCCTTGGTGCTTGATGAAGCCCTGCACACTAAGAGAAACTTTAATTACTTAAATTAGATCATCTAATATGGGGTGGAATTTATTGTTAGCTAGATGCACTAGCACAAGGTATTTATCAAGGTTTGATTGGTGCAGTTGTAGTGTCTGCATGGCTAAATTGTACACCATATTGGCCAATGTATCTACTACATTTTTCCCTCTATATGATATTTCATGATTTGATAGGAGTCAAAATATTTTAGCACTTTAAGTACTTATTTTATAATAGTGCTTAGCAACCAACTAACTATATTTCCTTGCTTACATGCATTAATTATAATCATGGAATCATGCTCGATCCAAATGTGTTTGATTCAATATGACTTGACCAATTTAAGCCCTGTAATAAGTTCTTGTGCTTTAGCCTTATTACTTGTTCCATCTAGAAGTTTTATTGTCAAAGCACTAATAATGCTACATGTATGGTTCCTCAATACACAACTAGCTCTAGAAGCTCTTATATTCCCTTGTAAGGCCCCATCGAAATTAAGTTTTACCATTCCCATTAGAGGGGGACCATACCATCATGTTCCAGTTAAGCTTGAGTTGTGGTACCCGTGTGGCTAGGTTAGGGGGTTGAATCAATTCCCATTTGGAAGATAAATTTCTACCCCAATTTTAAAATGTTTTAGTTGTACTATTTGAATTATGTACATTGTACATTACTAATTCAAAGATTAGCCTTTCAATTTTACGTATTACTTCTAATGAATGGTGCTCCTTTTTTAATATCCTTCTATTCCTTTCCAACCATATGCACGATATTACAATTGAGTGGCTTACTAACCAAATTGAGAAGAATAGAGATTCTTTGTATAGTAGCAGACATGAGGAAAATAGTGATTTCAATGATTCTTGGAGGGGTGCCTAATCTAGCTTCTTTTGGAGCCATGTCCAATAGTGATTTGATAATTTTCACATTTTCTAAAATATGGTCTCTATTTTGTTCCTGTTGATCACATAAAACACAATTGAAAGGGGTAGAGATACCCAATTTCACCAATCACTCACAAGTATGTGTTTATTTAGAGCCAACCAAGCAAACGGGCCTACTTTTGGAAGGACTATAAAGCTCCAACATAATTTGTAATGATAGTTTGTTGGTTCAATATTTCCTTTTTGTATGATTCATGATTATCCTAGGCTAACTTTGTAACCACCTAACTTGGAAGTGGCCCAAATGAGACTATCAAGAATTATAGAAAATAAGATTTGACACTACTAGAGGAGGGAGGATAGGTGCAACTTTTTATTTGCAAGGATGTTGCAACCATCAAAAATTTTCCATTTGACATTTAAGAGGAGGTTATCTTTGGTCATAATATATAATCTTTTACTTTTGAACACCGATGTTGTTTTAAATATATTTTCGCTTCCTCTAGACTTCCATTTTGGATAGTGGTGGGAAGTCATTCTAGGATTCCTCCCAAAACATTCTTTTTTCTCCATTATTTATGGAAAAGGTCAAATTTGGGGTAATAAATTATAATTTGCAAGCTATAATAAAGTTCCACATGTTGGATCCCTCAAGGGGATTCGACATTGTGAAAATGTGTTTAGGGATTGCGAAGTTCATGTATTTACTTTTCTTGATTCTAGCCCATTTAGAGTGTAGCTTTGCAACAACATTCTATGATAACTTGGCACCCAAAGATTGGTTACTTGCTTCAGGTTTGTGTAAGCCCACTCAATTGTGTTCTTTTCAGGACTTTCACAAAGTTTGTTCCATGACACTAATGGAATTTTAATCTTTTTTGTTGTTTGGGTTCCCTTGCCAAAGGAACTTTCTAATGCATTTCTCAATATTTTCTTGTACTTCTTTTGGTAGTTTTAGGATTGATGTAATTTTTAGAAATATAAAATAGATTGAATAACCCAAGAAAATTTTTAAGAGAAAAGAAAAGCTACATAAATTGGAAAAGAATAAATAATATAGACCAAAACTCTGAGAGATTATGCAATTTCAATATGATAGAATGCATTAAGAGCTTCCAAGGTTGCTCAACGTAATCCACACATGAAGCCTTTCTTATATAGGAAAGGACTGAGATATGTGTTGTCAATTAGGATTTCACCCTTAGCCAAGATAAACTTAACTATCCTATAGAAAAATGGAAATACTCTTAGATTGTGGGTGATCTATGGTGAGAGTGAATCTCTAGAGCGGGTTGGTTCCCCTAGTAGATCACCTAATCTAAAATAATTTATGAGGAAAGAGTTAGGAGGAAAAATGAAAATGAAATCCTAAAACCTAAGGACGATTTACCAAATTTTTGAACTTGAATTTGATGATTCTACTCATAGACAACTTCTCAAAACTTACACTCTCACAATCTCACCTAAAACATACAACCCAATAGTAATTTGTATGAAGGTTCACAAAATTGAACACATAATACAACCTAAATCATATGAAATGCTTGCACACAAGTTTACAGTAACAAGAAATAATTTAAAGGTATTAGTATGTTGAATCATAATGAACATCAAATTATTACTACAAAATATGAGACAAGAAATGAGAAGGAAAGATCTATTATTTATTAAAGTTGAAGGAGTATCAAGATTAAAATATAAGTACAAAAGTGTTTAAAAACTCTCTGCAAGATGAATAAGAGAGCAAGAAACAATAATCTGAATAGAAAAATTTAATTTTTCTCCAACTTATATCTCCCAAATGTCTCCAATAGTGAGAATAGAAAAATCAAAGTGAACATCTCAGAATAGCAACTTTGATTCATTTTCAAGCTCAAGAGAAAAAACTTCAAAATGTTGTGCAAAACTGATCTAAGCCAACTGAAAAAGATGAAAATTTTCTATCTCCAATAGGTCGATCCAAAAGTCTCACAAAATTAGGTTCAAGCTAACTGAAAACTGAAAAATAGAAGGTTTAGTTTTCCCATTCTTTTCCAATTTTTCCCAAGAACTCAAACTTAGAAATAAAAAGATTATAAGGAGACTAACTGCATTTTAAAAAATAACAAACATTAAGGAAATTTATAGGAATATTACCTTGATGATATTTTACATCATTTGTAGTTTTACAATTTTCAAAGTAGCAAGCTCAACCTCTACTTGACTTCAACTTTTGATTTTTCAAAGATACAAGGAAATTATTTGATTTTTGACAAAAAAATGCCAATACATAGTGTTAGACATTTATTTTTCCCAAAAATAAGAAGACTAAAGTGTTGAAGGCAATTGATTTTCTAAAGGTTATAAAATAAATCAAAGGCACAACTATACAATTTTCTTAAAAAAACATAAAATAAAGTAATAAGGAATAAAGCCTAGGAATGAAATATATGCAAAGAAAACTTTAAAAACAATGTCATAATGGTATTAGTTGGTCTTTGATTTTTTAAATCAAAGTGAAAAAATGCAAGTCAAATTAGGGCACAAGGTGGAAACCCTAAACACAAAACTCATCAAATTCCCTATCTTTCAGCATCATTTTGCATTTCACATTTTGGGAAAACATACTCTACTCGGCTACCATGAAGAATGAGGGTTTTGGAGCTCAAACCGTCAATTTTATGTTGTTTTTGTGAGATCTCTATGGAGATTTTGAAGGAAATAACACAAAGGTAAGTTTTATGGACAATATTTAAATGTCGACCTCCATTTTTTGAAGTATTTTGGCCCTCTTAGCCATGGCCATGACTATTTTTTGATGTATTTTTTCTTTTCTTCACTTTATATTGATGCCTTGCTTTCCTTTGGCGACCATTGAAGAGCTTGAATATGATTATTCTGGAGGAAGAAAATGGGAAAAACCTATCACCTTATGTGTATTTTCTCTCAACAAAACCATGAAGGTAAGCATGCACTATTCGAATCTCTGTATTCCTTTCATTTCTTTTTGATAAAATCTCAAGTCGAGCATGATAATGAATGCATTAACTTCCTTCTTGCATTCTATGAAAGAACTATGTAAATTTTTGTATACTTTCTTCTTCATAGGCCACGACCTCACTTTGCATTTTCTCCATGTGGGTTTTCTATATTCTTCTCATGTTCTAGATAAATATTTAGAGGGTTTGTTCATTTCTTGCAAAATTCAAAAGACAAAGCTTTTATTTTTCTGAAAAAATAAAGGAAATAATGAACCCATGTAATGCTACAACCATTCTTGTATTTCAGAGTATTCTTCCACCTTGTATGAGCTTGAAATCTTTCATATCTCTTGTATCTTTTATTTCTCTATGTAAATCCATGTGGGTTTGATTGTTTGTGCAGAAAATTGTATTCTCAAGCTATGGACATGCAGATACACACTAGGTTTCTATATGTATCTCATCTCTATCTAGTTGATAAAAAAATCACTTCAGCTCAATTCGAGCTTGAACTAAAGTGAAACCATGAAAAAATTGTCAAGATAAAAGTTTCTTCCACTTTGGTTTACCATTTTTTGGGTATTGAAACCTATTGGGTTTTTCCTTAGAGCACATTGTGGATGTATTTCTACTGGAATTTTCTATCAAAACCCCACATGGGTACTACTATATCTGCTTTAATTTCCAGACTATATGAAATATTTTCATATAAACCCTTAAGGTTTTAGCCATAAAAGAAAACTCTTCAATTCATGGCTAGAATGTTCAAATTGAATCTTTGTTTTGAAGAACCTCCTTGCTTAAAACCCTAGCTCAAATTAGTATGATGCTTTTCCTATTTGTTTTTTTTTAAAATGTAGTACTTGCTTCAAAATCTTGTTGGTAGATGATAATATTTTCTATCTTTACAACATAATTAAATATCATTCTAATTCAATTTGTATGTGTATTCTAAAGCACTTTTAAGTGTCATTTACTTGCATTATTTTCAAAATTCTTCATGTCTGCCACCCTTCTTACATTTCCATTTTATAAAAAATGAATATGTTTTGCACTTGGAAAATAAATGCACTTACAAGTATGATGTGGGCTTCACCACTATTTTTTGTAGTTCATTTCTATTCAAAAAGTGTGCATTTAAACATTATTTATCTTCAAGGGAACAATTCTATTCTTTCACCTATGAATGTCTTTTCCAGAGCATTTGAACATGTCACAATGTTTGAAATAAGGGATCCACTACTATGATTTATTTTTCCTCCATGATGTTTTCCTATATGCAAAAT
Source organism: Sequoia sempervirens (assembly GCA_007258455.2). Taxonomy (NCBI): domain Eukaryota; kingdom Viridiplantae; phylum Streptophyta; class Pinopsida; order Cupressales; family Cupressaceae; genus Sequoia; species Sequoia sempervirens. The sequence continues at coordinate 60,521 of VDFB02042266.1, forward strand.
TATCATTTTTTTCCAACTTACATACCCAGATTTTAATGACAATTCTTTCCATCACTATGTCATAGCCTTATCACTTCCACTTATTGTTGTTTGTTCATTTCTTAAAAACATGCACTCTCAATGCACTTCATTCCATCCATCCTTGGAGAGAACAAGGTTTTTTCTCCACCATCAAGAACTTTTGTAATGAATATTTGATAGTTACTCCATTTTAGCATTTTTTGATCAATGCATTTCCCCTTGTCTCTTACGTGCAACATTGTTTGTAGGCACCTTGATGTGTAAATATATGATGAAATCCTATGTGGGCATTCCATCAACAAAAAATTCATTGCTGCCCCATTACAAGTGAGTACTATTTGTGACTTTTCCTTCATATTGTGCATTCCAATAAACACAAATAGAAAGAAAATATGACAAATGGCAGCAATATAAAATGAAAATAGCATTGTTCTCTAAACTACTTATGTGAAAACAACACTTTCTCAATAAAATAAAATGCATTCTACTTAGCATGCATATTTTCAAGCAATCAAATAAGCCATTGTTCATCTGTGATTTTCATTTTCCTTGCACTTTTGAATCTAATTTTCATGAATGATCAATTCCTTTAAGGCTCTTACAATTACTTTATGATTTACTCTTTTAATTGAAATGTTTCTTTTGAGCATTGTGAATGTGTTTCCTTTCTCAATCCCCTATTGAAATTGAGGGGCAACATGCTAGGCTCAACCCTTGTGGGATCCCATTTTTACACCACATGCTATGATGTCTTCATAAATGGATCAACAACATGATTTCTCCTATACCTGCATAGTGAACAAACATGTTAGATAAAAAAAGTGAATCTCAATCCTCTTGTGATATTTCATTTTTTATGCTCTCTTGTATACTTTTGATGTTTATTCAATTAGTTTGATACATCATAGGAAACACACATAGGAAGACTCATACATGGAGCTCTAATAGCTTTTCTCATCATGATGCAGGTTCACTAGAGATTGGGAGCAAGGAGGAGTTGCTGCAATGAGGACCGACACAAAACACACATAGGAAATGATGGATATGTCTCCTCTTATTTGCTTCATTTCCTTTCTTTATCTTCCGATGTATAGTTCATTCCTTATGATGTGTTGGTTCAGCCATTCCCATGGCTTGTGTGGGACATTTGATCTCTCTTTTTTTTTCCAATGAAAATGAAAAACAACATTCTTTGCAATCCTATATAATTTTTTGTATATCTCTTTTTTTCTAGATGTATGCAACATTGAGAAATGAATAAGTCATTATAGAATTGAATGAAAGCAATATATTATTTTACCTTATGTAGTCTCTTCTATACTACAAAGTATTAAATGGAAACTTGAATGCTTTCTTTTGTTATAACACATTGCACAACAACAAATGAACTCTTTCTTTTAAACTTCAATATATGCAATGGTTAAGAAAAGAAGAAATAAGTTGAAATATTTTCACCTTAAAATGAACATAAGCTATTTCATCTTTCACAATTTGAGCTATAGGTGAAAATTTTGCAATAATATGATTAGAAAAGATCAAGACAAGTTTTTGTAACAATGGAAAAAGTATCAATTTTTCTTACTTGATTTACGAATGGTTAGCATTAAAATGGACTAAATGTCGCTTTGATCTAGTGTTGTAATGTATTTTTACATTCACATTGGATTTAGGGCTCTTTTAAGCTAAATTGACCTAACTTTTCCTTAATTTAATGTTGTAAAGTGTATTTATTTACATCTTCACATTAAGTTTTGGGACCTTGTAAACTAAATAAACTTAAGTATGCCTTATTTAGGGTGTTGTAAAGTTTTGTACCATACTCTCACACTAATCTATGGTTTTATTAATTAATTGGGCTTATCTATGCCTTAATTAGCCTTATTTTACATTCACCAACCTTAATTAATGCATCTTTCAAAGGATAATCCTGACATAAACCAAGATCCAATCAAAATTCAAATTTTTTTAGATTGTATGGCCCAAATTTAGTGATCTAGGTCTCATACACCAGCTTGAGCTTATGAGTTACATGTAGGTTTTTGGGCCTCAATCTTGATTTTACATCATTCTAAGAATTTTTTAAAAAAATGTCCCATAGTTAAGCCTAATGGGACTCATACACCACTTCTGGCGTGTGATTCCTATCTAGCCCAAAATCAAATTTAATTCAAATTATTGGTGGGATTTTATCCTCCTAGATCTAATGTTAGCTTGTATTGTGATTTCAAGAAATTTAGCATAAAAAAGTATAAATACAAGGTTATTTCACTAATTTTCACCTAATACCTTCAAGAGAGCATTCTTAATAGCAATTTTATGATTTCAAGAGTTTACCACACTTTAGAAGAGTACTCAAGAGCATTCCTAAAGCATTCAAGGGATGATTTATTCATCAATTGTTGTAGCAATTCAAGATCCATCATCAAGTCAAGATCATTAAGCATCAAGCATGTTGTTGAGCTAGTGTTATGATGCACTAGGATTGAAGATCCATTTGCAAGCATAGTTCCATATTCATGTTAAAGATCAAGATCTACATCCTTCACAACTACTTCATGCTAGGTTATTGATTTACATCCCACAAAATTATTCAAGGTATCATTGTTCATGCTTCATATTTCATGTTTCATTTGCATACTTCATTATTTCATCATTTGGTTTATTTACCTAAAAGGGGTTTGACCAAGACAAACCCCTATCCCTAACATTCAATAAGTTTTTCCCCTTCTCTGCATGTGTGATTGCAGATCTAGGTGCCTTGGAGCTTCAAGATCCTTTGAAGATTAAGTGTCAAGGTTGAAGGAGGTCATCAAGTTGTTATAAGGTTGTCATCTTCATGTAAATTCACTTATAGGTTGCAAATCAGGGTCGCAATTCCAAAAACAAAGGGTGAAAGGAAGAGTGGATATTGGAGAACTAGTTTAGACCTTCACCCTTGAAAAAATATAAGTGGGATTGATATGCCTCTTGTGGTGAATGAGTCCCAATATAAGGTTTTTTCCAAATTTCTAGAGATTCAAAATCACCATTATTAGATTCCAATTTTGGCACAAAAACCCCAGTCTAGGACTAAATCACCTAGACTAGCATATGAGTCCTAGTGGGCATTAAACAAATTTTTTCAAGGTTTTAGAGTTTTTTTCAACCTCATTCTTCTTCCAAGTGCACCTTTATTCATTCTCAATCCTTTATTCTATATTTTAGTTTCATTTCCTAGGTCATTTAGTTACGTTTTGCATGGTACTTTGCATATCATTCACATTTCTTGTCTTTGCAATCCCTATCTTGGTGGTGAACCATCTTATTTTCTATAATAAATCCCTAGGATACCTTAATTCAAGATCTCTTTCCCCTTTCTATCTTCAAATTTAGATCTTTAAGGTTTTCTTGAGGGTAACAAGTGTGAAATAGGAACCCTACCTTTGCATTCCATTCCTCAAAGGTGGGGCATACGATTTCCATTGTTACATTTTGGTGAACTTGACATGAACACCACTTTTATGATTTAGAGTGCATCATCATCCTAGATCTAGCTTGCATTGACTTTGCATTAGGGTTTTGCATTAGTTAATTGGCATCTAGGGTTTCTAAATTTTGCATTAGTGAATGTGCATAAAGGTCGCATTTTGACATCTTATATCATTGAATTTCATCTAAAAACTCCATTTGCACTCATCCTAAACATCATCCTAACTAGAAAACATAACATTCACACATAATTTGTTGAAAACAGTGTAAAAACCCTAATTTGAGACTCAATCACCAGTTTGGGCGATCTAGTCCTTGTACAGGTTGTTTTTCCTACATTTTGGGATTTCTGTGTAGTGCATTTTCCAACATTTAAACCCCTAAAAATCCATGAATAGGACTCATACTCCCCTTTCGGAGAATAGTCCTAGATAAGCACTAAAACTACCCTTTATAGCATTGTAAACCTAGTTTATGCACTTTTGTTTGCTATCATTAGTTATCTATTTCAATTGGTTGAGTTTCTTTTACATGTATTTCATTAGATCTAGAATAATTAGGTCATATATAGAAGATAATTTTCACCCCTTACGCAAATTCCCCTGTTACACACCTCCACCTTTGAAAATCAAATTTGAAGGAAAAATTCCACATCACCCAACTGCCTTCCACCCACTTAGCATTTTTCCTTTGGGATAGTGAGAATATTTTTTGGGGATGCATCTGTGGCACACAAATGTGTGTGTGGCGCACTGCCATCCCTAACAAATTCTTGTGTCTGAAGTTGGTAGAGGCATTACAAACCTCATTGGGGTTGATTTGTAACATCCCTCTTCAACCAACCAACCTTGATGTACCATAGAGAAATGAATCATTGACATTTTCATGGTCTTTTAGGTCTTTCTCCTATGATTTTTTACTTGTCTTGCTTTGATTTAATCTTGCAATGTAACTTATGCATTCACATTAGGTCCTAAATATTCAAAATATGGCATCCTGCGAAGGTGTTGTGAAGTGTTGTAACACATTTCTACACTTTTATAGACTCTCTTCATTATAGTTCACCCAAAAATCACCTTTTCATCATCCATCAAGTCCTCTTTTAAAGTGTTGTAAAGTCTTGTAACAAAATTTCACACTTTTATAGGCTTAATTTCACTATTTACACCTTTCTTATGCTTTATTTGGCCCCTTTATCCACTCATAAGACTTAATTAAGTGTATTTTTGAATGTAAACCTAACAAATAACATTAAATGTGACTTAATTCCCGACACCCACTTAGAAGCCCAAGGTATGACCCATTCGCCATGGGTGCCGAATGAGTCCCTCTTGGCTCCAAATTCAAAATAATTCAAATTTTCTTTTAGGTTTTTATTTAAAAATGCCTTATGTTGGCCTGTGATAATGTATTATTGGGTTATTAGGGCATAAATGTGTATAAATGAGTTGTTTTATCCTATTTTTTTTATCCCCACAATCATCAAGTTCATTTGCATTCATCAATTAGCATTCAAGCACTTTGCTTCATTTAATCAAGCTTTCATTAAATAGCTTGGAGCAACCATTGACATATTTCAGATCTCTTCAATAAGGTTGTGGTGAGTTTAAGACATTTTCATGTGTTTTATCCATCATTCCTTGTTCATTTCATTTCATTTCTTCATTAAGGGTTTGATTACCAAAGTGGGATTTGACAAAGGAAAATCCCTATACTCTAACCCTTAACCATTTTCCCCCTTTTGCATGTGTGTTTACAAAATTTTGTATGTAGATTTGTCAAGAAATTAGGTGTTGAAAGGTGGTCAACAAGTTAACAAAGTGTTTCAAGTCAACTAAACTGTATTTAAAGCTTCGAGACAACCTACAATCCATTTTCTACAGATTTGACTCTGTCAACCTGACAAGAAGATAAGTCCAGATCTGGAGGTGCAAAATTGACCTATGATTTCACAAAATTTTGGAGGAGGACTGACTCACCATTAGTGGCAAATGAGTCCCACCTTAAGGCTAAAAAGGGTGGTTTTGTCATATTCCAATTCCCGATATTCAAAAATTTGTTTTAGGAGATTTTACTAGTAGGAGGATTGATTCACCATCAATGGCTAATGAGTCCCACTAGTCATCAACAGTGATTTTTCCAACATTTTAGAATCTTCTCAAGTATGCAATTTGTCTCTAGGTTTACTCCTTTCAATTTCTTTCATTTCTAAGATCATTTGTGCATGTTTCTTGTTCATTCTTGCATACCTCACTGTGTTCTCAAACATTGCATTTTACATTAGTTTCGCATTAATAATCAGTCAATTACATCATCTAGTTGCATTTACATCATTACATTTAGTCTTAATTGCATCATACAATCCTCTATTTGTGTGAACCATCACAATTTTGGTGTTTTATCTCTCCTTTTAGGTAAAAGATCCCAAGAGTGCAAGAGAAGCACATAACACATAAAAAATTGTTGGTTCATTTTGGTAAACCTACATATTGAACACTTTATCTTTTTTATTTCAATTATATCTTTCATCCTAGGTGTCCTTTGCGTAAACATAAAATTATGTTTTGTTTTGTTTTTGCATCCTAAGGTTTCTAAAATTGCACTAGTAAAAGACTCACACAAACATTGTTTTTGCATATCATATCATCCAAAAATTGAAAATTTCCATTTGCATCCTCATTCTGCATTTGAAAAGCAATGAAATCATTTTAAATTTTCTAAAAAACATGAAAAATCTCATACTTGGACTCATTCGCCACCCTGGGCAAATCAGTTCAGTTGCATTTTCTACATTGAAATTTCTAGCGTTTTCACATTTTTTCTTGCATTTTTGTTTCCTATTACTATCTTCTTGTTTCAGTTTACAGATTTTTTGTCATTAGAATTTTTTTTTTCATAGTTTTCATTTTCATTCACCCCATATTCTGTGGTAATTGTATGAGTGTTTGGTTCCCTATTGATAATACTTTAATGAGACAAAGTTCTAGATTCATGGCTTCCCGTGATAACACTTTCATTATGGACCTTGGGATCTCACGAGCTTCTACTCCAAGTATGGAAAATTGTGCATTAAGCATGGATAATACCACTAGTATGGATTTACCTTCACATACAATGCATGTTGACACACAAACAAATTTCATTCAGCAAGAAAGATTTATTAGTATTCATGAAGATTTTTCACATTTACATCAAGATTTATGTCTTGAAAACATTTCCACCATTGCTATACCTATGATAGAAAACCTTCATCACTTGATTGAAAGTGATGATGGTTTACCAGTTATGAAAAAAATAGTTGAGATCTACAATAAACATGCTCCCTCCACATCCCAATCAGCAAAAAATGTTATAAGCCAAGGAAGATCTCACATTCCTCCTTCAGCCAGAGCATCCATACCAACCAATAGGTTGTCGTTAGGTCCTAACACTTTAGTGAATAAACACATTAATGTATCAACCGAGTAGTTTCTAATGGCTATATACAATAGAGAATATCTCAACTTCTCTCTTAAGCATTAATCAACTGAATAAAAGTTATAAGCTAAGGGGTCTCTAATCTTAAAAGTAATAACTTATCTATCTAGAAAGTGAGAAAATAACTTAAATCAGAAAATAAAAAACTAGGAATCTGAAAAGCATCACCATTAAACTAGAAAGCATTGAAATGATTAATCTAAAAAATGCATAAATCAATAAAGAAGTAAATAATGTAAATAAATTAGGAAACATTTTTCTAACACAAAAGATAACAAACCAACTACTAATCATAAACCACTAATCATAATCAACTGAAGAAAGGTGCTCTAAACATTTAATGTTAAACTCAAAAACTACAAACTCAGTTACAACCTATAGGCTTGACACTAATAGCATGTCATATACTCATGAAAATTGAAATAAAAATTCAACTATTATCTACTAAAATAAAATATGAAAGAGGAATATAATACTTACCTATCTATCTATCTATAACCTTGAAGTGGATAGCTCTTGGGTGTATTTACAACTACTTCAAATCACATGCACTAGCCAAATCCTTCAATTACTTCATTCCACAGATGCATCCATATTACATAGTAATTCAAAGAGTGGCAGGAAAAATCATATTCATATGGTAGTTTTTACTCAAAGACAAGCTGGCAACATAATGATAATCTTCTTCTCTTGTTATTCATCATTTATAACAGTTACATATTTATATGAAAAATGATTAACAAAAATCCTATTTTCCAATTGATAGAGTCTTTTCCTATAGTAGAAGGACTTTAAATCCCATGATATACAATATTAAAGAGGCTTCCATGAACCATGAAAGTTTCAAAATTGAAAGATAACAAAATTATAAAAACTCAGCCAAAATGTGTGCTCCTAGAATTCTGGCACTCGCTCGCTCATTTTCAAAAGTATGAAGATTCACATTCATTTTCCCTTTTGAATGGAGTGATGGTTGGAAGTGGAATTGACCTATGAAATACTCAAGAATAAACCATTAAACTAGCATAAGGGTATGTGCAAGATCATCATAGAAAAAATAGGCCCTTAAGTGGAAAAAAATTAGAAAAATCAGAGTTAGTCAACTTGACATAAAAATTTGAATAAGTTATCTATATTATTTGAAAAATATGGAACAATAGAATTTGTAGAAAATTGAATGTAGTTTCTAAACTACTAGGTTTATCTAAATAATAATAATTCTATTTGGTGAAAATTTGAAATTTCAATGCAGTAGTACTTAAATTTTAGGAAAAAAAGAAGAAGTGGGCATCTATCTGACCACTCTAACCACAATAAAATTATAACATTCTTTTATAATATTTTAGATATAAGTAGAAGACTCATGTCCCGATGTGATGCATATTTTTTTGTAAATTTTTTCTAAGTAAATAATTCATTTTGATTTTTTTATTATAACTTTTAAAAAATATAAAAACTTGTATGTATAACCACCTTAACTTGGTCAAAACTTCATGAAATTGCTTTTTTATTAAATCCTATATAATGTGAAGCATAGAATGTGACAAATGTTTCAGATTCAAAAACTGTGGTATTGTTTGAAAGTTATAGATGTTTTTCAATCAGCCTATCAATCAGGACTTTAGTCATAATTCAAATAGAAAATGAATAATAATTATTTATTAAATTCAAAGTAAAGAATAATTTATATTGGTGGAAAGCTGAGAATTTTATTTAAAAACCCTTTTTTTTCATCAATTTTGGGTTAAAAAAAAGTCATCAATCACATACCCTACACATACCCATCATATCGCCACTTTTTGGCCAATCATGATCCTACACATACCCATAAGTTAGTTTGATTCTATCAAATACAAGAAATAAAGTTTGTATATGTATTCATAA
>VDFB02042267.1:0-15006 GCA_007258455.2 Sequoia sempervirens
AAAAGTTGATAAACCTAGTATGTCAATTCAGGAAGTTATCAAGGACGGTAATCTTAAGCCCCTCTATGAATTGTATGAAGATTTTGATAAATCAGGTCAAAGAATTCTTGAAGAAGCCACAATAAAACATATGAACATTTTCAATAAATTTCTTGTTGAGATTATGTTTGGCTTACCAGAGAGTCTGTATGATATTTTGGAGTCGAGAAGATTAAGTGCTACAATAGAAGAAGAGAATTCTTGTAGATTTATGTCCAAAAATGTCAATTGAGGAGATGAATTCACTCCTTGAAAAAGCTAAAAAGGAAATTAAGTGCAAGACAAGGGTGAATATGTAGACACCGAAATCTAGTTTAAGCCTGCGACTTCAATATTCTTCATAATTCGTATTCTTCATGGTCATGATTAAATAATGTCAATTATTTAATTATTTTCTAAAAGTCTTCATTTCATCTATTAATTAAATAATCTTAATTATTTAATTAATTCACACTTTTTTTATTCTATCTGATTAATTAAATAAATGCTTTTTATTTAATTATGTTACTAATTAACCTTATCCTTCTTGTCAAATTAAATAAATTCTTATTTAATTTACCCTTTATCATATTTCAACTATAATTAAATAAATTCGTTATTTATTTAATTATTCATTTAAACCTCTTCATCACTTAATTAAATAAATCTTATTTATTTAATTATTCTTCAAATATCAAATCTTGAATTAAATGAATTATTTAATTCATAAATTCTATTTTAACGCATTCTTCTATAGTTAGATAATTGTGCAAATTATCTAAGTTTTCACTCTTGACTTGACATCTATTTTAATCAGTCAGTTAACTTCGGATCTAATGTCTAAGTTGCTTTCGTGAGTAATCTCTTTGTCATATCATTCAGTCATCTAGTTCTAACTCAATTGCGTGTACGTGCATATTAATTAAATATTCCTATTTAATTAATTAAATCTTGTGCATACATTCGAACGGAGAGTTGCTTTAATCCATCTTTATCTTTGTCATGCAAAGATAATTCTTCTGTTTTCGAATACCAAACTTGAAGATTAAATCATTTATTTAATATTTATCTTTATTTCTAGTTTTTATCACTCATGTCACTACTAACAATTATCATAATGCATGTCTAATCTTTCGATCTCAACCGTTCATTGATCTTTCAATCCTGACCTATCATTCGAATAATCAATTTTCTATAAATTGATCTGTTCATCATTCCAATCTCTCTCGAAATCGTATGACTTTTAGAGCAATTATCTTGAATCTTCAATGTTTTGTCTTAATCACAACACTTAGGCCATGCTTGAACGAACTTTGAAAATCTGAGGGCAAATACACTACACGGACGAAATGGAGAAGAATAATGGAGGTTATTCAACGAAATTGATCGCATGTTTGGTAAAATAGTTTCTTTTATGCATGTTTTTCTTAGCTTTCCTTTGTGCTCGATTATCTAGCTTTGAGGATTTGATTAGTATAGTTTGAATAGATTAGATTTGAATTGCCTAACTCCCTCGTGTGTTTTTCTCTGAGCTACATTTGGTGAACCCGACGTGAAGACACCATCTTCGCGTATCCGTAGACTTTTATTTGATTTTGTAGGTTTTTGTACGGAACGACGCATCTGCTTGATGAAATGCCGCAATTGACATTCGGAGACGCATCAGTTTGATGAAATGACACAATTGACTTTCTTAACCGCATTTGAGATCCAAAACGACGCATTTGGAAAATAATCACACATCTGTCATTTTTTGAGCCGTAACTGACTAGTAAAATACCGCGACGCATTTGATAGAGAAAACGACACATCCAACTGGTATATTTTTAGGTTTAGACATTCAATTTATAGTTTCCTTTCATGTTTTTATTTTCGCTAATCTTCTATTTTCAGCATGTGTCTTGAGGAGTTAACGAAGTTTTTACATATTGATAGTCAAAGACCAATATCAAACTACTTGTTGGAGCCGAAAATTACTAGCCAAAATTTTGCAAAATTAATGGAGAAATAAAAAAAAATTCTAAAACGAGGCCTTTCTCTTTCAAAGGATGAAAGACAAAAGCTTCTTTTTATTGTGAATGCAAGCTCTTCAAATTTAGGGGCTTTTATGGTGTACCGGGAGAAGTCTTTCTGAAGCAATAATGATGATAATTCATAGGGCTATGGAGAACTTCATTGTAAAGTATCGGCAACCATTATGCTAGCTGAAAGATGTCAATTTGAATTATTTCCAAGTAGAAATCATGTCACGAACTGTTCATATGAATTCATAAGGATATAAGCATGCAAGGAGCAAAGGCTTCACCGAATAAAGATATTCAATTCAAACAAAATGGATGTTAATTTGGGTGACAATTCCTTTAGAAACCCATTCCACACTAAGAATTTTAATATTGAAATAATCCAAACACTTGGACAAGGTTGCAGTCCCTAAAAGCAAGAAAATAAAGTAGTGCCAAAGCAGTCAATAATGGCGCAATCTACAGGCCACTGGATATTTGCTGAGTTTGTAACCAGTGATACTGTGTATCAACATCTACGTGGGACTTCGAAGTGCCTCCCTCACAATTGAAGTGCCATTAAATCTTAATATGTTGAACCAATATTGGATTATTAGAAACAAAATGCACTCTACACTTCAGTTGCTCTGACAAATCAATGGGAGGATCAAATGATTTTATGATGCAGGATAAGAAGTTCGGGTTTTCACCGATCAAGGCATTTTGCAGTGGATGGAAATAGAGACTTAGGGCACGCTTTGGAGCTTTATTCACTGCAAATCACAAAGGGTGCGAAGAAACATCGAGGTACAGGGTACTCAATAAAATGAAGAGGTCTCTCTCTCACAAATGGATCCATCAGAGATTGCAGGTAACCCTAAAAATTTGTAGCGAATGAGCAAGGAAAAAATGCATCCGAGTAACCCATATGATAAGAGCAAGTTTGTCAAGTCTTTCCGACTGCACAGGTTATACCAATGAGATTTTTGGGAAGACATCTATTATCTAAGTGAGTCTCTCTGACTAAGAGGGTCACTCTGATGAAGTTTTCGGTGAAAGTCCCATCAATAGCCTTATACAAAGATACTATAAAAGATATTCAACACAAGGAGTGTTGTCTAGCGACCAAAGAATATATGTTACAGAGGTTGCTGCTGATAGCAAGAAAAATGACGACTCAAATTGTATGATCTGAGGTGTCTATTCTTCAGTAAGAGAGAGACAAGAAGCATAAAAGAGATATTCAAAAGGCAAAGAAAGGGGTCCCATGGAGATAAGTTCAAATTTTCATAAGAAAGGCAATAGAAGTTTTCATCTTTACTCTTCGACAATAAAACGTATTGCTAATGAGCTTTGTGCGCAGCCTACTACCAGCCGTGGCGAGCTCTCATTCACATGATTTTGAGGAGAAGAGGATAGAGCCGTATGTTGACTACTGCAAACATTTGAAGTGGTAGAACATGAACACAATTTTGGTGGAATCAATTGCAATTAATAGGGTGATGAAGAAAATCAATTGGAAACTATAAATGAGGAGGTTATGGATCTTCAGGATTGGACATGGCTTCCATGGTTCATTTTCTGGTGCAGGAAAGAAACTTCATGCTATCACTATTCTCCTTGGTGTTCCTATGACAGGGCTCATATTATTGGAATCCTTGATGGAATGTAGAGGCTTGTATAACCTTATTTTGCGGGTGCATTAATAATTCTAGTGCCCTCACATTAATATTTCCTTGGGTGGAAGGTGTTGTAGAGATGTAAGGCAGAAATGGGGTCTAAGGTGATGCAGAGTGCGAGGAACATGATATTTGGTGAATGATGCAAGTGAATGGAGGACTAGAAGAAATGACAGAGCAAAAACCCTAAATTCATCTGCAAGAGATACTACATCGGCATAAATTTTCCCGATAGTGAAAGTCACACTAATGGGAACTTCATCAGGAAACATAATACAATCAAGATAAGAAATGTATAAGTTTCATCGATGATGCATGTCACACCGATGATATGAAGCCAATATGAATATTAAAATGAATGATGCCCATGCAATATGGGTAAAGATTGAAAGGATATTTAAATGTTGAAATTGCGGAGTAATAAAGTAATAACTTGTTTAATAAAGGTAAGGGTGAATACTTTCTTCAAGTGATAAAATATTTCACTAAAATGTGAAATAGGCAAGGGGAGTTATAAGGTGAATTATTATTTTACCCAAAAAATGCACAAGGTAAAATACTTTCACGAGAATTGGAAATTTTTTAACAAGGGAGTTATAAGATGAATAATGATTTCATTCAAAAGCATGAGGGGTAAAATTTATAAAATATTTACATTGGGTGATACAATACTTTTTCACCTAGGGAGTCATGAAGCGAGTAATTATTTTAATGGAAGAAAAGCGAAATTTCGAGCAAAGGATAGTTGCCAAAATTATTTTTTTCACGAGGATGCAAAATGGAGATTAAGGCTAAAATATTTAATTTTCCAAAAGGGAAATTAATTAAATATTTTATTTGCCGATGATAACTGAAGAGTTGCACCAGAAAAATGTTGTGAAGAGTCACAACCCTAAAGAAACAAATGTATATATGTACAATAAAATCATGTCATAGAGGATATGGGATTTTTAGGAGAAATAAGTAGGTTAGGTAGTTTGATAGGGTGAACTGTTGCCAAAATAAATATCATGTTGTACATTGTAATTTTTTTTAAAATTATATAATGGAGAAGAACATATTTATTTGGTGATCCAATTATGGTTTCAATTGTTTGTCGAATTTATTGAAAACATTATTTGGTTGTCTCCAAGGTTGTCATTTCTTGATTATTTAAATTGAAATATCAAGGATATTTATCAATTTATCAAAGCACACTTTCTGCTCTTGTGTGGTTCAATTAACTGGTTCCTGCAAGACATGATTAAATCATTTTGATTAATCACAGTAATTTGGAAAAGGACATTTGGATCATTAAGAAGAATTTGATAATTATACTCTTGCATGTTTACACAAGCTGTAAACAGTCACAAGTGCCAAACAATTTGAATTATAGCCATTAAGCAAGTTACCCATTATACAAATCTTGACTCCATTAGCCCAATAGAAGTAGGCACTGGTCACACCTTTCATATTTTAGAATTTCATAAAATCTTATTAAAACATCCATATCTCAATTTCAATACTAGGAGTAGGAATAGTTAGGAAGCTTTCATCTATTACACTTTGTGCCATTGTAATAGATCCCTCAAATCAATCAAGTCATACAACTTTAAGTTTGCTTTATTCATATAGGTACACCCGCCTAGGTCTAGCAACACCTAAAGAGAAGGTCTAAACCATTTGGCCTTGTCTGTTACCCTAAAACGTATTAAGAGATTGGCAACCTCTTGAGGTGTTTTACCTGTGTTTTTGAGAGTTAACAAATTGGCGACTCTACTAGGGATAACATCAGAAAATTCGGTTCCAGCCTTTCCATGTAAAGAGTCAATATAAATTTCACATTTGGAGTGAGGAGATTCAGTTGGGGAAAATCAAAAATAATTTTAAAAGAATCATTTTCCTACTTTTGGAAAAGTAGGTGGCGACTCTGGTAAAAACTTGATGAAGAATGGATAGACAATTTTTGTATGGAACAAAAGAATATTTTAGAAGGCAACAGTTGATAAGAGAAATTAAAGAATTGAAAAAGAAACGGCTGCAATTGGAGAAAGAAACACTACAATTGAACAAAGAAACACTACAATTGAACCAGCAACTGTTACAATCAAGAGAATTCTGCAATAAGAATGAATCCACAAATGCAGGCAGGCATTGGACCCCTCAAGCACCTCATAATACAATTGGGAATTTTCACAATGAAAGTAATGCACTTTATTCACAACAAGATATTTATTCACCACAGTTGTCAAAGAAAGTAAATTCTTATCCAGTCCCTCTTGGACAAAGATTGGTAAGTTATCAAGATTTTCAATGTGATCAATGTCAAGTGCAACACAATTCCAGCCCACTTGGAAATGTCAGTCAAAATCTGCAATAGGGTACATATTAGAACCAACAATCTGTGAAGAAAAATGATGAATATTTCAAAAATCTTTTGGATGCCTTTCTTGACATAAGGAGATATATAGGAGAATTTGGGTGCTCTTTGCTCTACAGAATGGTAGATATTTGTAGGAAAATACCTATTAATTTCCCACCTAGTAGGTCTGAGATCATTCAACAGTTCATGAAAGTGTATGAGCCAAACCCAATTTATTGGCCTGAATCATGGATACCAGTTTCTCTTGATCAACTAGATGAATGGACTGATATTGTAGATAGGAAAAAGTATGAAGAAAATGGTGGCATCATTGATGAAGACAGAGACATTGATCAAACGATGCAACCAATAGAAGATGAGACGTGTAAGAGAAAATAATTCCTATGATAGCTTGCATGAGGAGGATGAAGATATTGAAGATGTCTCCTGCATAACAGATTGTGATAGGGAAAGCAGTGCATGTTATGAGGGATCCATTGAATATTCAGATGGTGAAGATGAACCTGTGGATTTTGATTTGCAAAATAATTCTTGCAGTTCTTATGGAGATCTGGATGAAGATGCAAGTTCATTTGACAGTGAACAAATAACACCTCCAGCTGTAGTTGAAAGCCATGAAGACACATTTGATGAAGAAGAGGTTTGTACATTTGAAATTTTTTTAAATCCATTGTATGATGAAAAGATAGGTGATGAACAGATGATATCCTGCCAAGGTATGCCAAAGAACGAAATTCAGGTATTTTCAAATCCACTTTATGGTGAGGAAGAGATATTTTCAGACAAACAAAATGATATGTCAAATTATGGAACAAATGACTGTGCGGGTAATGTTTATGATTTTTCATTCTCTGATGATCTTGAACTTCTTTTTGATGATGAAAAAAGTAAAGAATACAACTTTAGTGATATAAATATAGAAACATGTTCACTCAACAGTGGGCAAATTTCAGATTTGTTGGCAAGAGAATATCAAAAATACATACATGAGAAAACTTTAGAAAGTTCATCCCCAACATTAATTGATTCAAATATACATGATGATGGTTGTGTGGATTAGAATTTTGTGTCACTACAAATTAGTGATATGGAGGAAGTAAAAAACATTTCAAATTTGGTTGTTCCAAAAAATGTTGATGTGGAAGAATTTTCAGATTTACAAGAATGGCATTCTGATGGTAAATTTTTAATACAACTGGGAGAACATTTTACAAAACATGATAGTGAGCAGAATAATGAGAAATGTTGTATTAAATATGCATACAAATTGTATGGTGAAGATGACAAATATTTATCCCATGATGATGGAGAATATGAACTTTAGAATGGTGAAAAGAACATGAGTCAAGCTGAACACAGTATTATTCCAGAAGTTTTCAATGACAGGGTAGATTGTATGAAATTCTCAAGAGGAGTTTGATGAAATCAAAACAAAACAAGGTGTATGACAGGGGAAAATAGGGTTTTTTCTTTTTGGTGGCCTTGTGCCATCAGCCATGGTGTGGTTTTTCAGAAAATCATAACAATTCATGACAAGATTTTTTTTTTGAATCTGTTGCTGAATGAATAAAAACTTGGTCTGCTCTTCCAGTGATCTGGATTCTTGCAATGATCTCACAATCATTCATCCCCAGATGGAGCCACTATTGGAGTCTAAAATTACCAGCCAAAATTTTGCAAAATTGATGGAGAAATAAATAAAAAATCTAAAACGAGGCCTTGCTCTTTCAAAGGATGAAAGACATAAGCTTCTTTTTATTGTGAATGCAAGCTCTTCAAATTCAGGGGCTTTTATGGTGTACCGGGAGAAGTCTTTTTGAAGCAATAATAATGATAATTCATAGGGCTATGGAGAACTTCATTGTAAAGTATCAACGACCATTATGCTAGCTGAAAGAGGTCAATTTGAATTATTTCCAAGTAGAAATTGTGTCACAGACTGTTTAGATGAATTCATAAGGATATGAGCATGCAAGGAGAAAAGGATTCACCGAATAAACATATTCAATTCAAACAAAATGGATGTTAATTTGGGTGACAATTCCTTTAGAAACCCATTCCACACTAAGAATTTTAATATTGAAAGAATCCAAACACTTGGACAAGGTTGCAGTCCCTAAAAGCAAGAAAATAAAGCAGAGCCAAAGCAGACTACACAAACAAGAGGAATTCCCTCATTCCAATATGATAATTAGAATCCATCTTCCCAGATCGGCAATCAAAATCCATTTACACGGATTCAGAATCACAATCCATTCTCCCAAATTGGTAGTCAGAATCCATTCACACAGAATCCAAGTCAAAACCAATTCACATAGATTCTGAATTAGAATCCATTTTCCCAGAGTGGTAGTCAGAATCCATTCACACAGATTCCAAGTCAAAACCAATTCACGCAGATTCTGAACCAGAACACATTCACCAACATTCTGAATCCAAATTCACCTCAAATACCAATATTCAATCGAAACCTGTCAAGAGACCTTGGATTTCAATATACCTACATAGACCTGAATAATCCATTCAACACATCATTAACCCAGGTTGATGTCTTGCAAACATAAATGCATGCACTACAAACAAAAATGGACAACATGGTGGTGTCAACTAAGAAATCCTTTTCAACAAAGGACATATGCCCATTTCCCTTTGATAGATCATTGTACATGACACCTTTCCCTCATGGGTATGTCATACCGAATCTCCCTAAGTACAATGGAAAATGAAATCCAATAGAACATATAAGGGAATTTTCTACTATGTGCATAGATGTCGCTTATGACCCCACATATCTTATGAGACTATTTCCAAGAAGTCTCATAGGAATTGCACTAGAGTGGTTTTCAGGCCTAGACTATGGCATTAGATCTTGGGGTGAACTGGAAGAGAAATTTTTTGAGCAATTATCCTTCAACATAGACCACGAGATAAATATAGCAACCTTGTGTCACACAACACAAGACAAAGGAAAAAATTTCATCACTTTCTTCCAGTGATGGAGGACTATAGCCAGCCGATGTCTTGTTGAGATACCTGAAAAGCAAAAAGTTACTATGTTCCAGGAAAACCTTCATGCAAAACTAAGGAGTAACTTAAGGGTACATTGTTGTACATCCTTTTTAGAACTAGTGGGACAACGGGTTATAATAGAAAAGGATCTCATTGAAAAAGGAGAACTTAAGATACCAACATCCAATAGAAATCTGATAGTGCCAAATGCCCCCAATGACAGAAATAGATTTTGGTCTCGAAACAAAAATGTCACAAATGATGGGGTAGTTGATGCTAAAACGGTACAAGCAAGACCAATCATCACATTACAAGGACCTAACTCTTCAGCCAACACGCTTAATGTTGTCAATCAACCTTCCAACACGGTCCAAAATACCCAATGTGCACAACAAAGGAGATTTCAAAAACACGAGTTCACTCCCTTAGGGGAACCCATTGAGTTTGTATTCAAACAACTGTTACAGCATAATCTGATACAACTTCAAGAGCTAAGACAATACAATCCAGGACAATTTAAACTAGTTTGGTGGGATGACAATGCCTTTTGTGATTATCATAGAACTAAGGGACATAACCTACAAAATTTTCACTAGCTGAAAAATATCATATAGGATCTTGTCGAAAAAGAGAATTATTGAAGTTAGTGGATAGAAACAAAAGTCATCAAACACTGATCATCAAGTCTTTTCTAATCCACTACACGACCATGGGAAAGGAAATGTCCCCAGTTCGAGTAACAAGACCAATATGTCAGCCAACTATGCAAATATCAAGCATGATTATAATAGTGGCAAAACCATTAATCACCTTCGTGCCGTCGATGAGAATATGAATACCATTACTATCAATACAACTCCTGAGTGTGCTGTCAACACTCGTCATACTAAGATCACTATCCAGGGTCCTCCATCACAACAAACACCACAACCTTCCAAGTCACAATATAACCTACTTGACCAGTTGGGGAAGACCCCATCCCAAATCTCAATCTTGGAACTGTTACGTATCTCCCTTGAGCATCAATCCATTTTAGATAAAGTTTTACAAAACACCACTGTCCCAAATGATATCGATGTCAATCGTTTCCAGGAAATGGTGGGATACTTGACCAATAATCATCATGCCACGTTTTCTAAACAAGACTACGCAATTGAAAAGA
The DNA here is from genome assembly GCA_007258455.2 of Sequoia sempervirens. Classification (NCBI taxonomy): domain Eukaryota; kingdom Viridiplantae; phylum Streptophyta; class Pinopsida; order Cupressales; family Cupressaceae; genus Sequoia; species Sequoia sempervirens. The sequence goes on from VDFB02042267.1 coordinate 10,231, forward strand.
CAAACCATAATGATCCTTTGCATCTTGAAGTCCTTGTTGATGACACCAAAGTTAGACGAGTTTTGGTAGACAGAGGAGCAGGGTTAAATCTGTGCACTTTAAAACTAATTAAAGCATTAGGTTTCTCAGAAGCATGCGTAGACACAACTAAAAGTATTTTTATTAAAGCTTATGATGATGAGGAATGAAAATCAAAGGGGGTGGTAACCCTTCCTATTAGAATTGGTCCTACAGTAATGGAGAGAAAATTCCTAGTCTTGGATCTCACCTTCCATATAAACTTTTGCTAGGCAGACCATGGATTCATGCCATGAAGGCGGTCCCTTCCACATATCATCAATGTCTCAAATTCCCTTACAATGGCATTGAAATAACTATAGATGGTGACCCAGATCCATTCCAATATTGCACCAATCTAAAAGAGATACCCCAATGCCAAGTTCCAGTAAACCAAGAGGCTTCATCTTCTAATTCATCTTTGTAAGGAAAGCTAGATGCGGAAACAACTCTCCTAAATGTCAATACCTCAGGGAAGAATGCAGATACACTTTTAATTTTTTCAATTACAGTTCAATTAAGATGCACTTTGAAATAAATATCAGAAACAAAGAATTAGACAACCACATATGAACACCAGATATATGTGGGAAAACCCTTACAGGAGAAAAACCCACCACACCAAGAGAAGTCACTTTGTATTACCTGATACCTTGGAATTCCCATGCCTAAATGTGTGAATCTAACTAAGAAACATGAAAGACAAAACACCAAGGACACCTCAAGATTAGCCAAAAGAGAGTTACAATGAAAAGGAATGCAAATAAAATGAAACACAAAACACTTTTACCTCCCTTGTTGTTGAAACTTCTTTGATTGGCCCTTGCTTGGATGGGTTGTGTGCTCCTTAGATGATAGATTGAGTGATTAAAATGCAAGCTTCAATATGCAAAATGATGGACAAAAGATGGTTGAATGATCTAAAATGACTTGGACAGCATGTAGTTGTGAGAGTGCAAAGTGTTGTGAAGGCAAAATGGCAGCATAAGGTTATGAAAATCAAAAGTGTTGTGGAAATGCCCTTGAGGAGGGGGTATTTATAGAGGAATTTGAATTCTCTAGAGAATTCAAGGGTCAAGATTGCTCCAACAAGGCCAAGATGAAGGGCTATGGTGGGTTGAGAACCCACAAGCCCTCACATCTTGACATGTGGAGGGTGAAATGGACAAGAGGATATGAGGTGGAGATGAGTTGTCAAAAAGGTACATGAGGTGGAAAAGGACATGCACCTTGGGGGATGAGAGGATTTCCACAAAAAGGGATTTCTTGTCCCCAAGTGGGAGTGAAAGGGACATTTGAGGAATTTTAGAATTCCTCAAAAATCTACATGGAAAAAGGAAAGGTGGTTGGGGATATAAATGTGAATTAAAAATTCACACTCATAGGATGATCTAGAGGATAAAAGGTGGGCTCCAAAAAGGTGGGACTTGGTCACATGTGGGGATTGTGACAAGTCCAAGGTGGGTCACATGTGGAGATTGTGACAAGTCCAAGGTTCTAGAAGCCTTGGAAGATGGAAATGTAACAAAATTCACATATAAAAAGAGGGGAATCTAGGAAGAATAAAAGGAATTAAAAATTCCTTGGAGAATGATTAGGCTTAATTAATCAATAATTAGAGGATAAATGAAGATTAGAAGCCAACTTGCAAAAGTTGGAGGATGGGACACATCCTAATCAAGGATTAGGCATGTGCACATCCCTAATGAAGAAATTAGGAGATGGATTAGGATTAGATGAAAATGACATGTGAGGAATTAAATAAATATAATATTTATTTAATTTATTTGATGAAAGGGGATTAAGGAGGGTAAGGTATTTAATTATTATTTAAATACCTTAGGGATTTGGCAGAATTAAAGATATTAATTAAATAATAGTAATATTACTTAATTAACTCAGATAAGAGGATGTTTAGATGAAAAGTGATAAATTTGGATAAATTAAGTGTCCAAATTTTGATGTCTACATTTTTGCCCCTCTTGAGATGGTGTTAATAAGCAACATCATTTCCAAAGAATATTAAAACATAGAACCTAGAAGAAGATGATTAGATTTGGTGGATTCTACCATCCAAAGGAGGACTAGGAAGGAAAAAGAAAAATGATGAAAAATTAGGGATGAAGGATGCCCCCTCGAGAGGACATGCGGGTTGAAGAGAACACGTGTGTGCTCTCGAAATAGATGATGTGATGCAAGGGGAGATGAGGAAGATGATGCAAGGTGATGGGGAAGAGAAGTGATATGGAAATGGATGAAGCACAAATGGATTTGAGGACACAAGGTGATGCTGCCCCAGTCAAGGTACAAGCCAAAATGGGTTGATGATGGATGGAGTGTTGTTAATGAGGGAATGAAGGATCCTGAAACAACACGAGGATAGGGAAGGATACATCCCATTGAGTGGTATTGATGAGGGAAGGATACATCCCAAAACACCACTAAAGGGATAGGGAGGAATACCTCTCGATGATGATGAAAGTGTTGTTGATGAGGGAAGGATACATCCCAAAACAACACCGAAGGGATAGGGAATGATAACTAGTGGATGATGATGATGATGGGTCAAGGCTGGGAACAAGACCAAGGATATGATTAGGTGATTCAGGCTAAGTGGAATGGATGGAGATTGGATAGAGATAAGGATGAAGGATGAATGATGAATGGATGGGGGGATATATGCAAGACGATAGAATGGAGAATGAGATGCAATTCTAAATGCAATTTATCATCTTTGGAGCACTGGTTTTTGCTATAGCATCAAACACAAGACACCAGGGTATGAAGAACCAAGGTGAATTAGTGTCTAATGCATAAAACAAACACAACAGACAACAAGGCTATCCCAACACCCCAAAGTCACAAAGACCTTTGGCCTAATTCTAAGATGGAGATAACCATTAAGACAAAAGGATGCCCCAACATAACACAAGACCTCGATCTTGGTGGGTACTACGGGACAAATCCAGAAGACAAAAATAGACATAAAAGATCAAGATATGCCCCTATGTTGACCAATCAAACACACCATAATATGATGGATTATGGCAGCCTTGACAAGTGATGATAGGGAGCTCAAATGATAAACAAAATCCAAAAGTATCAAAAGATCGCAATCAATTTCAAACGCCCATTGCCATAGGATCAAGGGGATGGATGGGATTGATGAGGTCTGTTAGGAAGGATGCATCCTGTTGAGACCAAAGATGATGGATACGAAACTAAAAGATCGTTATGACGCAGGATGTTCAAAAATTGATTGGATTTCATGATACAAGTGGATCTCATTTGTGAAGAATTGGCTAGATAAGGGCATAGCTTGATGACACGACACAAAGGAGACAAGACATGGGACTGACAAAACCTAAAGACCTAGGGGCTCGGGGGCCGATCAAAGATTAGCCTTGCCTACGTGAAAGCGCAGAGCCCTCGTAGTTCGACTAAAGACCGACAACAAATGATGGATGAAAGAGGATGAGATGACCCTAGATAAAAATGATTGGACCAACACGATGGGACAAGATAGATGAATGATGAAGTGATAAGATAGATGAAGTTGGACGATAGTGACTATAGAAAGCTCAGGGATGGGATAGTTAGCCAAATCATCAAAGATGAAGTGGGCAAATGACATGCCATATAGATGAATGGTGAAATGATGAATGATGAGATAGAAAAGATGTGCAAAAGAAGCAGAAGTGATGACGATAAGATGGATGACAGTGGATTGCATGGGGTAAAGCCTATAGCTAGATACTAATGACAAGGGATTAGGAGATGGGATGAGGATAAAGATGGAAGATTGGATAAAGATATAGGATAGGGATGGGGGATGAAAAAGGATTGTTTGGGTGGATTGGATAGAGGGATAAGGATTTGGCTGAGGAAAAGGTGGCCAAATGGATAGATGACTGATGCTTGGAACAAGTGGAAGATTACTCAGAATGAGTAAATGATTGATCAAGATTATGGAATGAGAGTGTGAAATAATAGGAGGTTTGATGAATGTTTGAGATGATAGATGAAAGTTCGAAGCAGATGAATGGTTACATGGAATGAGTGAATGGATTTATTAGAATGGATGAATGGGACAAAATTGAAGAAGATGGAGGGAGGGATCTTAAGACTTTGTTGCAGATGGATGAAAGCTCAGATTAGGGGTTTGGCTAAGCTCAGATTGGGATAAGATTAAAGCTCAGATGAGGATTGGATCGAAGACTAGAATGATTGAAGGATATGATTGAATTGATTCTACACCGAGTTCCGGGGCTTTAAGGGACGTAAGGTGTTGACAAGCAGATTTTTTCAAATTTGACAATTTTCAAAAATTGTCAAATATTGCCATTTTAGGAAACTTCATGGTCGTATGTTTGAGAGTCCGAATTTTTTCCAAGAAATACCCATTGGTGAGATAGGATGAATTTCCAACTAACATCCCAGATTCGAGATATGCATGTTGAGTTATGAGCAAAAATAATTTTTCAAAAAACACTAAATTGGGATTTTAGGGGTCAAGATGAAACTTTGAAGCCCCAAAAATGGGTCAAAATGGAGTCCAACCAGTTTTTATAAAACTGTTGGAAATCCACTCGTTAGCTCATAATGCAACCACCTGTCAAATTTCAGCTTAAACGGACACCCGAGTCAAAAGTTATGGCTTCCGGAAGTGTCGGAGTAAAAATCAAAAATCGATTTTGAAAAATCGAAGACATGGGTTTT
>VDFB02042268.1:0-32577 GCA_007258455.2 Sequoia sempervirens
TTCAAAGGACAATAATTGGTGCTTCATCCTATCCAAAATGTTTAAGGAAAATTTCTTCTAAATAAATGAAACTTGTACCATAAGAATATTTTATAATCTTAAATCATTATGCCATTTGTCTTGTGGGAAAAGATCCCAACTAAAGTGGGCAAAGATGAAAACACACATAGAGAAAAGGAGACAACAAGGAGGCATAATAGATTTTCTATTTCATTCAAATACACAAAATATTACATTTAATAAGTTTACATACAAAAATTAGAGCTAAGGCTCTGTATTTCCTTCATACAACAAACTGCCTAGATTTTGGTGCACTGGAGCTTTTTGTGTGTTGCTCTATGTTGTTGCTGCAAATATTTCAGAGCACTAGAGCTCTACACTCTGTGCAATGTCTTTTGGTGTTGCAGGTTCTTCTTCTCCTTCCTTTGTTCTATTCTCCTAAACATTCCCTCCTTTTCCTTCTTCTTTTTCTGCCATTGAACATTCCTTTGTTTTGTCCTTATTGCCTTTTCAAAAAACTGTCGTTCAATTTCAAATTCAACCACCAAAATTAATTCACTTCCAGAAACATTAACTGGGACAACAAATGTCTGACACGACAAATGGGGGAATGATCCAAAACGGATCTCTTCTGACACCACATTAATTTCACTTGGTTGGCGTTGCTCAAGATTACAAATTTCAACATGTATGTCTAATCAACAATAGTCTAGTATCAAACTTATTGCTAAATTTGGTAGAACTAATCATTCTTAATTGTCCTTATCTAGTGGAATATTTTTAAGGTCTCCTAAGATGATGATTCTAGCTACAAGTTATCTTGTAAGAGTATCATCCAATGGATTAATTTCACTTTTAACCCATTCAATATCAAATCTAAAACTCATAAATTTAAAGTACCATTACATGATTCTCCCCTATGCAATTTCTTTCTTGGACTTATTTTTCCTAAGATTACGCATGGATTGAGTGTTTATCCTTGAAACATAGAAAAATAGGGTGCTCCTAGGGTTTCCCAAAATGGAAAAGTGGATCTAAAGAGGGAAAGGGGTCCTACTTCTCTAATTTCATTAGGAAATGAGATCACCACAAATAATTGAGTAACTACCCTTAGAAGAATCAATTCTATGAAGGAATCTTTAGATTTCCTTTCGTTCCAAGGACAAGGATTCTGATCAAACAACACTAAGTTAGGGAGAAAAACTAAAAAATAGTAAACTAATTCTAAAATGCAATCTACAAGTTGGATTTAGCTAGATGAAACTTAAAATAAGCATAACTAGAAATCAAATCACATATCAGAGAGAGGTAGAATGATGTTTACCACTCACCAAAAGCCAATTGCTGACGTTGATCTAGGACTCATTTTCCCAAGGGTGAATGGGTCCTCAGTTAGGGTTTTTCTACAACTTTTAGGAACCTCTGCTATTGGTTTGGATCTTCCCTGGGCTTCCTGGGTTTCAAGTTGAGAAAGCTGAAAATGACACTACCTTTAAGTGAGGTTTCTGTGAGGTGACAACTGTAGCTTTGGTTTCTCAATTTTCTCTTCAAGATCTTCAAGATTTCTTCCACCCTAAACATAAATTATGAGGGAATTTTTTATTTTTTTTTGGTGAATGGAGGTTTTCCTTGGTCAAACCCCATTTTGGTAATCAAACATTGAAATGAAATAAAATAGCATGAAAGGAATGATGAATGAACAACTCAACGTCACAACTCACCAAACCCTCAAATAAACCTTAGAATGTAAAGCTGCAACTTGCACGAAATGACTTTAATGGATGTGGATATTGAACCTTGAATCCTACTTGAAATGATGACCTTGAATTCTTAAATAGATCGTGAAACCTACATCATCATATTAGCTCCAAAAACATGCATGATGCAAGAAGACTTTGACATGACAATTGGATATTGAATGTTGCAATAAAAATATAATAAATTTTCTCTTGAATGTCTTTGATCAACACTTTAGCTCTTGAAATTGAACACTTGAAAATATTGGTGAAACATTGTGAAATAACCTTCTATTAAAAAATATGTACATCCTTAATTTCCCAAAATTCAAATATCACAATCTGACATTTTAATGTAGATTTGAATATGTTAAAATACCACCAAAAACATAATTTAAATTTAGGTCCTAGGTCATGAATGGGTCCCATAATGCCCAAAATTTATCAATACAATACAATTATGGACAAAACAAAAATTTTGAATTTTGAATTACAACAAATGACTAACCCACAATTTTTTGTTTCCCAAGCACTCAATTCTTAAAAAAAGTTTAACATGTGACCAAACATAAATTATAATATTTAATTAACTAAATTTCTTGGGAAACCCTGGGAGGGTTTCAAGTGGAACACAAACAAGTCACAATCTATGCCAATACAATATATCAATATTAGTTACTCAAGAATGAAAAGAGTGCAAACACTAGGGGCCAAACCTAATTCCTCAGGGGCTCATCTCTAATGTCCTTTCCTATGTATATATTTCATAGAGGAACTATAGTTCAAAAACTTGAGTTCACTCAATTCATAGTCGATTGGCCAACAATCACACATAACACCCATTTTTAAATCACCACTAACTCACAATGGTAGTAAGTACTAATAATGAATAACAATGGTAAATCCATAAGGAATCTTTCTACTATAAGGAGTGATTAACAATCCATTTACAACACCTGTCAAGGGCCACTTGCCAAAATAGAAAAATAAGAATGATCTAGGATGAAGGTTTTCATATCATAACATGAATAGATGATTATAATTGTAGCTGTGGTTTCAATCCAACAATAAAAAGGACACCATATAACCTAGATAAGATCACAAGATGAAAGAGGTAATAAAAAATCCATATTTTCAAACTTCAAGAAAATTCAACCATCAAACTGTGAACGCTCACTAAGTTACCAAACAAAGTGTAATGAGTAAAGTTAATCGAATAATCTTTTTTTTTAAAAGTTAATTGATTACACAAATGCTATAAGGTTTCCAAGATAGTGTCACATAAACATTTTAAATAAACTCAATACTTTATCATAATTCAAGTACAAAACTAATGTCATGAATATTCAAATTTACATAACTTATTATAATCAAATATCCAACTGAACTGATTACAAAATGAGAGATTTCAACAAATCTCAATACAACAATGAGATGGTACAATGAATACACTCTTATATAAGAGGTGAGTTCACAAGGTAAAAAGTGACCACCACACAACTGATGTCCATATCCTCAAATATGCTTCGCATCCGTAGTCACGATACAAGAGGTAGCTGGAATCTGCTACAAACATAGGATCATCTGCAAGAAAATATAAGGAAGATAGAGCACGGTTTCCTCCCGACCACGTGAAACCCAAAGGTCCACTCCCTCTGTGCTAAGAGATATTTGACAGGTCCACAAACAAAGTAGACAGAACATAACATTTACGGGGTTTACAAATCCACATAACGACATTACGATTACAAATTCAAACAGATACAATTTCAAGTAACAAATCTCATCAAAGTAGAAAACTGAACTCAAGAAAACACCATCATGATATATACTAAGAGTGTCATCACACCGTCGGGATAGGTTACCCTGGTGAACCTTCCTAGACTACCGACCCTCTCTCCAAGAGTTACCTTGGTAGCCTCTACCGATTCCCGGCCCCTATGCAGACTAATGTGGAGTCGACACATCTTTCAAGAAGACAAGATGGCGACTTGCCATTCTAGGCCTTCTCAACCTTTTCTTAACCTGAACGAGCGTTAAGAAGATAGGCGAGGCAAACTATTATCTGATTTAGTGTATAGAACTACCCAACCCCTAATTCTTTAGTTAGGTTCTCACTAAATTAACACACCTACGTTAGGTTACCCAGACAATCACTTCCGGATTTCGGCCCCTAACGCAAGCCACTCTTTCTATAACATGACTCAACATAAAAATTCTAGGGGCAGCCACCAAACATAAAATTCAACCCTCAAAGGTTTACTTCTTTCACTAGAGTCAAACCAAAATTTCTATGACATTACTTTTGTCAACAACAAACGGTGTAAAGCTATGCCCTAAATGAAAATAAACACCATACTTGAGCAACATAATAAAAGGAAATAATCATAACAATATGATATTCACCTAGTTTGTAAATAAATGAGAGCATATATCCACAATATTTCATTATATATATACATCAAATAATTATAATTTACCAAACCTCTTAAATTGAAAATTCATGTAATATACAATCTACAAATTTAAATATATTTCTAATATTTTTTAAAGAAAAAGCATTTATTAATATTATAGCACAAGATCAATATAAATTTTTTGTATATTATAACAAATTCTATCACTTTTAAATAAAAACAATTACAACTCACTTAAATTATAGATATATAAATAATAGTGGAATATTTGTATATATATAATCTTTCCAAAAGTATTTATATTATAATCATATAATTAAGCTTTATCAAACTCTTATTATTATTCATTAATTTCAATTTAAAAAGTATATTTTTGTAGATCAACCATGGCAGAGCTTTAACTTTTATTTTACACTAATATATTTACATATACATATAACAACTTAAAAACCGATTGAAAAATTCAATTTTAAAAGAGTCTAATTTCAAATAGTAAACTTAAGATTCTTTTATGTCTACATACGTTTCAGTTCGTACAGTTAACTACAAATAATTTTAAAAACCATATTACGACATGCTAGACTTGAGTCTACTAAAAGATATTTCTAAAGAAAAACTATAACTACAGTTTTCTGCGCCTAGCAATTCTGAGAAGATATCGCCCATAGATCAGTGTTAAACTTAATCAATAATGCAGTATTGATTTCAAAATAGTAACATATAGTTACATGCATAATACAAACCTATTGCAAGATATATTTTAACTTCTTTGACAGTGATACAAAGCATAGGCGATTACATTCAAATAATAATCTGATTCAGGATGCTTCTTTAAGGTGTTAGGTTACAGTGAATGCATGAAGGGTAGATTTAAGCCAAAGTATCAGTTAGATATCCATGCATTCTGCGCTAGTGATAGTTGTAGGGAATAAATTTCTAAATTCTATCTATCCTACACAAAACTTCTGTAAATTTCAAGAATACATAAGTCTCTGCTGGCAGATTCCATACACACAAAGGTATCAAACAAATGCAAAGAGTATCAAACAAGGAGAATACGCGTAGTAGGGAATAGTGCATGGTTGGTTCATTTCCCTAGAGAACACTATTCTTAACGTTAGTGTACAGATAGAATAATTTATAACAGAATTTTTTTTTTCATAACAAGGAATGGCCCTGTATAGAGTTTCCTAATCCCAAGGACAAAGACAGCGCCGGAATATCTTATAAGTAAATCATCATTCAGCTAACTGGCGCTGGTGGAGAAGGAGGCGTTATATCAGATATAGCGACCAATATTTCTTTGACCAGAGGTTATACATTCTGCAAACAATAATCTGAACCATATCATTTAAATAAAACGGCATACATATTCTAGGCTGGGGCAGCGCCTACTTATAAGTATATATATCCATTCTATTCGATAATGATTTATTCATACGCCATATATACTCAGGAGCAAACTACTGTTATCATGGAGAAGACAATTCTCAGATTACTGTTTAGGATTGCTTCAAATCCATTTTGAGAATGATCAGGAATAAAATCTAGACTAACTTCCAATAAATCCTCAGAAACATAAGATCAATGATTTGCTTGCAGAGAATGTTGAGAAACTGGCGCACAAGAAGACTCGACCAGTTAAAGGAAAGTATGTTCAGTATGGAGGTCGTTAATTATGTTAAAAATGATAGATCATTATTTAAAAGAACGCCTTTCATATCATTGAACTGCCAGGACGTATTTCACTCTACACACTAAATTTCTTTCACAAGCACAAAGAAGACACGTTTTGCGAATTGAATAACAAAGAAGGTTAAGAGTCCTCCAACCAGAGAATAGAAGTTATGGATAGATCCGCGCCCATACAGAGCTGCATAGGATTTGCTCAAATTCCCACCACTAGCGACAGGGTGTAGCTCACCACTAGGGAAAAGAGGATTCTCTTTCATGCAATTAAGAAGAGCACCGTGGGACACCAATACTCCACCACAGACAGATCAGCAATCAAATTCCAGGGTTTCAGTAGTATTCTGATCACCCACCAATGCAGGAACACAAGATGGCATCCACAAATCCACGACCAGTTCAAATAAAGTCACCTCCTTTCCTGCAACAGATCTGGATGGAGCTAACGTCCTGGAAAAATACCCATCGTCATTTTTTTGCCCCTTTAACCAGGTAATACCACCTTATGAGATGTTAAAATTCAAATGCTACAAATGTTGCTATAGTTCTCAGAGATGACAAACGTCTGTTCCAGATGAGATCATTGCGTTTTCTTCCAACCAGAGGCAAAATTTTTGCATATATAGTATATCCCATTCAAATGAATAAGCAGTAGCACGCCCTATTCAAAGTCACTTTTCGAATCCAAGACCGAGCAACAGAACAAAACTATTTCTTGTACAAAAACGTGCAATCTTTTCTCCAGACTTCAACTACGAAATTCCATATCAACCCAGCTTCTCAAATACACTTGTAAACAAAATCTTTGAATTAATGTAGCATTCTGGTATGCATCCTAACATTGTACGCTTTGCTTGTGGTCCAGATGCATGCAGTCTTGCAGGTTAAGAGGATGAGGGCTGCGCATACCTCCCACATCAATAGGCCTTATTAAATTTCCTAAACAGATCATGAACAGGTGCACTCCGTTTCCCTTCATCCCCTGCTGGCTATCTTGGAAAAATACCCTCATATATCCAATTCCAGAACTCGCTGTTCTTTTTTTTAATAAGTATTACATAACAGAAAAGAAGACTCCCACGCACCATCCACAAGTTCAGAGTTAAAAACAGATGAAACAGAAAGGGACAAGATTCTTAAAGAAAGGCGTAACATCCACTAATTAGCCAAGAATAGTTATCCGGAAAAAACAGATCTTTACAGCCATGCATAAAATAATAGATTACCATGACTCATCTCGAGTTGGTTATAAATATCTATAATAAACAACTAGATAACAGCAGATTACTGTGCCTAAACCACAGTATACTAACTCACGCGGATAGATATGACTGTATTAAGATTTACATTAATAGCATTTGAACTATTCAAAGCTTTTTTTTTAAAAAGGATTACAACCAGTGAAGACAATAAACTAAGGCACAACCAATAATAAGTTCAATGTTCCCGTAAGAAAGCATTCTCTGGAGTCTGGGGCTTGGCTTACGTCACTTACATCCCTGCAGCTTGGAGCTTGACTTGTTTTCAGAATTGGACAATCAACTCCACTTAGTGGACGAAAAGTTAAAAAGATGCCCAAGGTAAGTAACGCTAAAACCCACAAAAGAGACGGAAGGTGAGATGTCATTTCATTCATTACGCAGACTGTAGGAAAACATGATCCAATTTTACTTGGATTTAAGGATATTGTTATGGAGTTCCCTTGATGTTGCCACGAGAAAAGAAAAAATAGTAGCTGGAACCTAATAAAAGAGTTGAAGCAATTCTGCCATTAAACAATAGAACCCCAAACAACCGTTTCTCAACTTTCAAGTCACGTGCTAGGGTAGAAAAGTCCAATTTACAAGTAGAGCGCACTACTCTACAAAGACATAATAAATCAGTCTCACCCATCCAATCGCACAACATGATCAACCAATCTGTTGCTACGCCATTTACACAACCCTTGACGAATATATAACAATATATGACTAATGAATCTGCCATGCATCAATATTCACAACAAGGGATATTCCAATATGGTTAAAATAAAGCATTGTAAGCCTAAACTATAACTCATAAACATATTGCAAATGATCACAGTCGTTATCTTTAAGAATAACATTTAACTGATGTTAAGCACATTTTAAGTCATGCATAAGATCGAGACGTCTTGTCATTTTATGGAAAGGATAATATGTGTAAATCACACCATGCACAAGATACATAAATTATTACGAGTTGGTTAAAACATTAATAAACATGACGAAACACAACCAATAAGAACGATAAAGACGAATACGATGACGATAAAGACGACAACGGCAATAAAACGAAGATGACAACGACAACACAGGAAAAACAAAGATACTCATTCACAAAGAATGATGGCTAAACATAGACCTGTCAAAATCTCCGGTCAACATAATAATATTGGATCGGGGTACACTCGGACCTGACAAGCAGGTGGAGCTGTTACCCGGTACCTGTGTCTGCAGGAAAACATCAAGGTTAAAACATGTATATATATAAACTCATGTTAGAAAACACACTGTGAATAAGAATTGCAGCATGGCAGGATACTCACGAATGAGTAATGCCATACTGTCTTATCCACTGACGCAAACGAGCAAATCAATCATATACAATCATATCAACATGATAACATAAGCAATAATCATAATCAATAAGCCATATCATAAATGAATCTACCATAGTATCATCGAACCATCATAACCAAATAACCAAGATGTCGATGTATGATCCTCAAAATCAAGACAACATAATATCTAGAATCACCTCAGAAAAGAAACAACATAGTATTGAAGTAATCTAAAACATCTATCAAGCAGAATCAACTAAACAATATGTCTAAGCTGGAGGGACACTACACAAACACTTGATTGGCTAATACAAGGGATTTAACCCTTAGGTTCAAGAGGTGACTCTACCTCAGTCACGATCAACCCAATAACACTAAAATATGCTACTCAATTCTCTACTCACATTCATCTCATGCCCCTATTCCATTAATTATAAAATATAAGAGTGGGTATGCAACCCTTTCTAGGGTCCTCTTACCCCAGACAGTTTCATCGTCGGCTACCACCCACTTAGGTGAAGTCTAAGGTCTGAAACCTCGATAAGGATAAACACGACTTTAAAGGACAATTTATTGATACACAAAACACATCACACTTACACGGCAATTTAATTTAAGTGTATTTACTTTATGGCTACAATTCTAGATAATTGAAAAGTTCAATGACCACCTCTGACCACAAGATAATTTATAGTAATAAGATAACTCAAAGAATCAAAATTTCTCTCCTCTTGATCATATTGGCATCATGAGGCCTCATGAGCTCTAGCCAAACGCCTAAGCAAGAAATATTTTAGCCCTATGATGCTAAAATGGGGTCTTTCATTCAAATAAAATAAAAATGGTGTTTTAAGACAAGATTTATCTAAGTAACCATCAAACAGTGCCATGAGTGTGATACAATATTTTTGCTGAGCTAAGCATTCCAACAACCATTATTCTTCCCAATTGTTATGTAGCAAAAACATATATATAAATTACTAGTATTGGTGTTTGAAGACCAAGAAGGATGTAGAAATCCCAAGCTCTATTCATTTAGGAATGACATTTAAAAGTGCCATAAAATGGACTATAAACAAGTATTTCATTTGAGACCAATGGAATGGTTGATGAAAGCCAAAATTATAAACACAGTCCCCAAACACTCATTGGTGCTATTTGGGTATAAATAGAAACTCCTCAATATAACCACACCAAAACAATACACGAAATACACAACCCTTGCCCCCAATACCCACAATAGGGTCCAACATGCAAATGCATTTATATGTGTGAGATACCAAGTTTGTATGCTTAAATCCAGCTAAAGATAGACTCCCATACCAACATAAACATTTTCCAAGGGCCTGAGCTCTAGTTTTGGGCCTTTACATTTGCTTCTCAATTCTATTGACCTCTATGAAAACCCAATCCAAAACATCAGTCCTCCCCTAAAACTGAAATGACCGTGTGTATCTATCCTTCCAAACCCCACTCCCTCTAGAGAGTGACTTGCCCAACCGCTCCTTTCTTTCTTTTTTCACTGACAAGCTTCCAAACCTTGAGTCATGCACACCTATCCCAAATTCATTTCACCTACCATTTTTTTGCATAACGAAATTCTAGGGTTTTTTTTGCATTAATGTCCTTCCCCATATTTGCTCAATCTCCACAAATTACATAGTTGACCTTCACACTAATGGTGGCATCTCATTTCTTTCCTCGCCTACAAGAATGTCACCTTCAACTGTCATATTGCTTTTCATGCCAATACTCCATTTTACCTAGCCACTGACAAAAATATAATCTTTGAATACAAGCTATTGATCTTGAAATTTGTACCATGATCTAGCGTATCTCATTTACCCGACTCGCTTTTAAATTGCAACCATTTGATTTGACTTGCATTAAATGTGATTGTAGATCTTTAAGTGATTTGTAACAATGATTTGAATCAACCCAACCAATCACTTTTAGTGATGTTTCATTCTCCTTCAAATCTACACAAGTCAACTCTAGTCAACCCAAGAATCTCATGGAATGATGGAAATAATCCTACAATTTTGATGACTTTATTCTTCTTGGGAGTCAGTAATCTCCCTTACTTTATGTTGGAAGAGCTTTGGCATAATTTAAAAGACATGTCCTAATTCCTAAGTCTTAAGTTCATTATGACCTATCAGGTTTCAGCCATTAGTCTTAACTTCGACTCTACTTTAAATTGTTGGAGGTTGGGGTCCTACCTTCCACGATGCCACTTATATACTTTTATGTATGGGTGTAGGCTATCCTTCTAGCCTACAATTCCTGAATATATCCTTCGCAAGCTTTAACTTCCCCTTTCGGGTGTCCACCTTTAGTATTTCTCCTTACCACATACTTATCAAACTGTTTAAGGAATAAGCCTTAAAACCAACCCGCAAACATCAAAATCTTTTTGGGGTTTCATCTTACCCCAAGTTTCTTGCTTCATGTTAAGGCATAAGCCTTAACATCAACCCACAAACACTGAGACCATTTTGAGTGTCATGGTTTAGGGTTTCATTATACCCCTTTCTTAACATTCCCGGTAAGGCCTAAACCTTAACTCTAACCTGAGAACTCCAACACCATTCCAAGTGTTGGGATTTAGGTCTTCCCCATCCCTCCTTCATAACATTAAGTTAAGATGTAAGCCTTAAGGGCGACCTTTGATTCTTGACCGGTTCAAGCCTTAACATCGTACTTCAATCCTCAAAACCTCAAGATAAGAATAAAGCACTAATAGCCTTCACACACTAGACATGTAAACTTCTTTCATACTCCCCATTGATAAATGTACTAGCTAAGGACCTCTTTTGAAACCACTAGCATATAATCACATCCCCAAAAGGATTTCCCAATATTTAATTCCTATGAATGTCATAAGTATGGTTAATTATATATGAAACTTTTAGATGCAAGTGCGATCCTCTATCTACAACTACATCACCATGACATACAAACAAGCTAAGGCATGTAGACCTTTTTGAGGGTTGGGGTTCCTCCATATCCCTTTCATCACTTAGCATTTTGATAAGTCATCGACTTAGACCTCTAATCCCCAAAATATTTTCGGGTGTTGGTCATCACTGATACCTTTTACCTCCTACTTAACCTTAATTCAAGGAATAAGACAAAATGCTAAAGTCCAACATCTGATGCCTTCAACATACAATAAACCTTAAGTCTGAAGCTTGATACCAAATTCCTTTTTAGACTTAACACAAGCAAAATTCCTTTTTCTTCATACAATTAGTATGAGGTATGGTCAAAGTCCAATGTCCAAAACCTTTTCGGATTTAGCATACTCTTTCTTCATTTCTCTGAGGGATTCGATATGTGGTATGACCAAAGTACAAAGTCCTATACCTATTTGGACTTAGCTAAAAAATGACTAACCCTTTTCTATTTAGCAAGGGATACAAGGTAAGCCTGAGGCCCGATTCTTGAAATTTTGTAACTCTTCAAGGCTTTTTGTAATAACACCCTAAGGCCAATGAAACCTTCTTCCTAACAACCCTATGAAATCCTTTTGGCCTCGAACAATAGATCTATATCTCATATCACTCAGATCTCCTACTAACCTCAATGAGGTGCCTTTGTTAATCTCAATCAACTCACTTATAACATCCTCTCCTCTAACATCCAAAAGATGCCCTTGTGAAAATAATGACAATCATGTTATGAATAGATTAATGTAACTATAGTTGGGTACAATTATCCTTCTCAGATTAACTCTTTATTAACATCTCTCAACTAACAATACAATATGATGTTCCAATCTAAGAGTAGATCATAATTCCATGATAAGGCCAACCCAAAAGTAGAGAAGACTCTAAGACTCTTCATCAATCCTTATTTACTTGATAGATTGTAACTTTCCCTAAGATAAGTAGTACTATAGGGATCAAATCTGCACTTGTTGTATTTACTAAAACCTATAAGGCTCCTTTAGTGACTTGACCCACAATACTTGCTATGAGGAACCTCAAGTGAATACTATAGGATACATTCACAATCAACATGAGTCAAATGATAAGAAGGGAGCTTTATTACTAGTGGACCTTAGCAACACAATATAGCATGAAAATTATAGTATCTATCAATGTACATCTAGCCACATAACTTAGTATAAGTATTCACATAAGAATTTAACTAATCCACTCTTAGAAACAAATGGCTAAAAGTACAGTGGCACTCAAACACAGATGGGTCTTGTATCATCTAAATGATGTACCCTTAAGCCACACAATAACAAAGTATAAGTTTAGAATCAAAGGCTATTACAATGATATAAAGGGAGGTGCCTTACATCCTCCCCCCTTGCATAGGATTCCTCCTAGAAGTATTTCAAGGTTGGAACATAATAGCATTATAGTAACACTAAAGAAAAGGAATAATCATGCTAATTATTCTACTTTTATGATGAAGGCAATCAAAACATTAAATTAAGAACACGCCTTTTGTTTTGTATTGGTCCAAGAAAATATGTACATAAATTCACACGATAACTCTATACAACAACATAAATCATAGAACAACAACCATAGTGATAAAAAATTGGTTGAAAACAATGAGCCAGAGGAAAGCCTACAAAGTGTAGACACTTACAACTAATTGTAGCAATTGTACAAGGTATCCAAATAGACAATAACTATTGTACATGATTGATAAAAATAGTAGACCAAAGAAGACACATAAGAGAGATATCTTTTATGCATAGGAAGATATACATAAGATTCCTCTCTTTCATGAGTTTAACATCCAACATTTAGAATAAATTCTTTCACAATGAAATATTTAGCCCATATAATCTCAATATATAAAACAATTAAAAGGTTGATCACTATCCATGTAGCCATAAATTATTTCCTATGTAACCATCTTTAACTGAATTATAACAATAAATCAACAAATAAGCATATTTTAACATATCTCATAATTTTCACATGAGTAGTACCCATGTTGTTAGAAAATGTCTTATCACAAATGTTCAGTCATATCTTAGGAGTTATTAGCTTCACATGTGTCCAAATGTGTTCTTAAGAGAATAATTTTCCTTATAATTATGGTACTCATACCATATCTCAATCATGGCACTCATACTATGTCTCAAGGAATATTAACTTGCATTATTTATTTCTTTGGCACATAGTTCACAAGTATACCACATCACATTTACTTGTAATTTCACATGTACACAAAACAATAGCAAGGATACTCTTCCCAATTGGGTGTGCTTGTACTCATACAATCACATAATTACAACATAAGGCACACACAATTACCAAGTTTACAAGGATGGATATTCATGGATACCATAAAAAATTAGGAAAGATAGTCTTGAGGCCCTTCTCTAAGGACTCCTCCATATAGATCATAACAATCATAAAACAAGGATAAGAATGGATCAATGACCTTCCCATACTAGTTCCATTGAAACCCCTTTCAAAATAATTCCCCAATGCATCTACTCCCTTATACGACCTACTAGGGAACCTCCTCAAGATATGGTAGTTTATAGATGTCACATTACACCACACAAGCCAACAATTTGCAAACAAGGAGAAAGCCTCAAATTGAGTAACATAAGATCATAAACCAAAGTTAAATAAAGCTCCCAAAGAGGAAACTCTAAATTCAAGTTAAACAAAATAAAGATCAATTATAGTTACATTGCAACATTTCGATCATAATTCAAATGTGAAATTAAAAAAGTATTTGAGGAAAATTGAACTATAAGTACCTTAAAATGGCTGAACAACCTAATTAAATAAATGAAAAGTTCCACATTGTTGCTGCATAATAAACTAAAACATCAATCAAGAATTACAAATAATTCATATTTTAGCAATAAAATATGCACATTATGAGCACCACATGACTTGATAAGCCACCTAAGGGGAGGAGGGGAATGCTGGTTCTCTAACCACATAATTATAATAGCATGCAATAAATGGTGTTCCTTAACCACATATATATGAATAATTGGTGGTCCTTGACCACATAAATATGAATAACTGGTGGTCCCTAACCACATAAATACGAATCACTAGTGGTCCCTAACCACATAAATATGAATAAAGTTGGTGGTCCCTAACCACATAAATATGAATCATTAGTGGTCTCTGACCACATGAATATGAATAAATAGGGGTCAATGTAATTTCATCCTTTACCCATGGGTTATAAAAATCAAGGATTAGGTTTGCACTAAGCCAACAAGTGTGGCTCTCATATGTGGGGGAGTAGGCCATAGTCAATGTCCATGGGAGGATTTCAATGACTTGACATAGATCCTTTATCAAGATTAGGGACAAAACCTTGAGCTCATAATTTCCTAATGGGATAACATGTGCCTCTCAACCCCTATTTACACTAGCTGGCATCGCACTCCGGTAAGGGGGAACCAAACACTAGGTGTACACATTTAACATACAAATAAGACTAACAAAAAGGAACACATCACATTTCTTTTAATAGATACGCATCCACACATTTCATGCTTACTCCATTTCACAACAAATCAACTACACAAGATAATCATGATGGGTACACATAGGGGATCGTACTAGACATCCACCACCTTTATCCCAAGTTGGATACCTTGTATCTCGTACTTCAGCACAACACATATACACACCAAATCACATTAACTGTCAAGAATCTCATCATTCCATTTCATATGATTCAAAGATACACAACATACACAAGTTACTTTTACAACTTGTTCAATCCATAAAAATTACCAAAATACACAACATAAGTGCCATTATGGGGTATCCACATACACCGAGAATACAAAATAACTTCTCATTTCTTTTCTTTTTCCACTTTTCATCTTTTGAAGCAACAAACCATTTCCTTTCACATAATTAAATCACAAAAAATATACTATTCTACAAGATGAAATACACCTTCATGATAAAACATCTTCTCAAACAAGGCTACCCAACATTCAACATACAATACTTGAAAAACATAGTCTAGTTTATTAGCACCACAAACAAAACATTATTTTCATTCAAAATTCACTTAATCACACACTTAACATTTGCATCTCAAAAGAGTTAATAGTTATATGGCTTTCTATTACTAACAATGCGATTGGGGACCTTAAGTCTTGCTCATGTAATGTTGTTATGTGCACATGCCACTTTATATTCCAGACATGTCATGTAATGAAGGAACAACTTAATTCAAAATTTACCATTGCAAGGTTTACTACTGCATTCATTCCCTCCCCACCATCATTATTTATTTAATCACTTATTGTATTAACTATTTTTTATCTCCAAATAACTAATTCCATGCACAAGATCACACATACATCCTAAGGTAGGAATTGTAGTTCTGGAACCGCGACCTTTTTCCCAACATACATATTTCCTCCATATCTACAAGATAGCTTTATATAAAGCATGCATTTAATTGATTTCAAGGCAATATGCACTATTTGGAATCATTTTATTTATTCATACACCAGAAAAGAATTGTATTTTTTTTACATCACCCCAATGCACACAGATTTGGAAATAAGAATTTTATAGTGTTTTATACTAAGTTATTTGCTTGCATTATGAAGTTAAATGATGTTTAATTTAGTCAAGTTGTATTATCTACATAGTAGTCATTCCTTAAGAATCATATTTCACCTCCATAAGGTTTAGGGTTCTAGGATAACACAAGGGTGGGTTTTATAATGATAATATCCATTAAACACACTAATATTTTTCTAGCCATTTACTTTATTTTTATTTCCATTCTCATTCTAGATTGAATCAATCCTCACAACAATAATTCACTATAACATACTAATCAACTTGAATGAAACATATAATTGACACATTTAATTTTCCAAATATTGTTCATCTTAAACACTTACAAGTCCTACAAAGGGTACATAGGTGCATTTACATATTTAAATATTGGAAAGTCAAAATCTATAAGCTAGGCTATTTAAACTTCTTCATAGTCAAATGAATCATTCACATGAGGTTACATAATGGTCAATCAATTTAACAACATAGTTATTCCATTTTAAATTTTAAGTCTTTCATAACCAAAACTATCAAAGAATAAGGGAAGGAAAGACAACACAAGGTCATTCTATTTATCCATCACAATGAGGAGATAAGCACCCAAGGTAAATTCACACAATCACAACACAATGGAAACAAAACTAACCCGATATCCTAGTGTTGCAATTATACTTTGATACCAAATGTAATGCCCAAAATTTATCAATAAAATATAGTTATAGATAAAACATAACTTTCAAATTTTGAATTACAAAACATGACTAACCAACAAAATTTTATTTCCCAAGCGCTCAATTCTTAAAAGAATATAACATGTTACCAAACATAGATTATAATATTCAGTTAAGTAAGTAAATTTCCTAGGTAATCCTATGAGGGTTTCAAGTGGAACAAAAAAAAGTCACAAGTTATGCCAATACAATATATCAATATTAACTCAAGAATGAAAAGAAAGCATACCCTAGGGGCCAGACCTAATTCCTCAGAGGCTCATCTCAGACTACCTTGCCTATGTATATATTTCATAGAGGAACTATAATTCAACAACTTGAGTTCGCCCAACTCATATTTGATTGACTAGCAGTCACACATAACACCCACTTTTAAATGACCACTAACTCACAATGGTAGTAAGTACTAAGAATGAATAGCAATGGTAAATCCATAAGGGATCCTTCTACTATAAGGAGTGATTAACAATCCATTTACAACACCCATCAAGGGACACTTGCTAAAATAGAAAAAAAAAGAATGATCTAGGATGAAGGTAGTCATATCATAACATGAATAGATGATTATAATTGTAGATGTGGTTTCAATCCCACAATACAAAGGACACCATATAACCTAGATAAGATCATGGGATGAAAGAGGTAACAAAAAATCCACATATTCAAACTTCAAGACAATTCAACCATCAAACACTTGATTGACTAACACAATGACTTTAACCCTTAGGTTCAAGAGGTGACTCTACCTCAATCACGATCAACTCAATAACGCTGAAATATGATACTCAATTCTCTACTCACATTCATCTCATGCCCCTGTTCCATTAATTATTAAATATAAGAGTGGGTACATAACCTTTTCTAGGGTCCTCTTACCCTAGATAGTTTCATTTTTGGATGCCACCCACTTAGGTGAAGCCAGAGGTCCGAAACCTCAATAAGGATATATACAACTTTAAAAGAATTTTTATTCATAAATAAAATGCATCACACTTACACAACAATTTAATGACTGCACTTAACATCTACTTCACTTCATGGCTCTAATTCTAGATAAGTGAAAAGTTTAATGACCACCTCTAACCACAAGATAATTTACAGCAATAAGATAACTCAAAGAATCAAACTCACTTTCCTCCTGACCATATTGGTATCATGAAGCCTCATGAGCTCTATCCAAACCCTTGAGAAAGAAATATTTTAGCCCTATGATGCTAAAATTGGTTCTTTCATTCAGATAAAATAAAAATGGTGTTTCAAGACAAGATAAGTAACCATCAAATGGTGCCATGAGTGTGATACTCAAATTTTGTTGTGCTAAGAATTACAACACCCATTATTCTTCCCAATTATTATGTATCAAAAACATATATAAATTATTGTTATTAGTGTTTGAACACCAAGAAGGATGTAGAAACCCTAAGCTCTATTCATTTAGGGATGACATTTAAAAGTGCCATAAAATGGCTTGTAAGTAAGAATTTCATTTGAGACCAATGGAATGGTCGATGAAAGCCAAAATTCTAAACACTGTCGCCAAACACTCATGGGTACGATTTAGGTATAAATAGAAACTCCTCAATATAACCATACCAAAAAAATACATGAAATACACAATCCTCGCCCCCAATACCCACGATAGGGTCCAACATGCAAGTGCATTTATACGTGCGAAATACCAGGTGGGTACGCTTAAAACCAGCTAAATATGGACCCCCATACCTACATAAACATTTTATAAGGGCCTGAGATTGGATTTCAAACCTTTAATCTTGCTCCTTAATTCTGTTGACCTCCATGAAAACCCAATCCAAAACTTCAATCCTCCCCTAAAACTGAAATTACCATGTGTATTTATCCTTCCAAACTCCACTACCTCTAGAGAGTGACCTGCATAACTACACCTTTCTTTATTTTTTCACTGACAAGCTTCCACACCTTGAGTCCTACACACCTACCCCAAATTCATTACACCTATCATTTTTTTAACATAACACAATTCTAGGGTTTTTTTACATTTATTTCCTTCCCCCTATTTGCTCGATCTCCCCAGCTTACATAGATGAACTTCACATTAATGGTGGAATCTCATTTCTTTCTTTACTTGCAAGAATGTCACCTTCAGCTGACGTATCATTTTTTTTTTGTGTCAATACTTCATTTTTCCTAGCCACTGAAAAAAATATATAATCTTTGAATGCAAGCTATTAATATTGAATTTTTTTCCATGATCTAGCGTATCTCATTTACCTGACTTGATTTTAAATTGCAACCATCTAATTTGGCTTGCATTAAATGTGTTCATATATCTTTAAGTGATTCACAACAACGATGCAAATAAACCAAACCATTCACAACACGCCATTCTCCTTCAAATCTACATAAGTCAACTCTAGTCAACTCAAGCATTCCATGGAATTGTAGAAATACTCCAATTTTGAGGACTTTATTCTTCCTTTCCATTGGGGGTCAAGAGTCACTAATCTCCCTTACTTTAGGTTAAAAGAGCTTTGGTGTACTTTAAAAGACATGACTAATTTCCTACGTCTTAAGCTCATTATGACCTATTAGGTTTCAACCATTGGTCTTACCCATTACCTTCTATCTATCCTTCTCTATCACAATCCATTGTTTGAATCCCCGAATCATGGAAGTTAAAACTCTGACTCTACTTTAAATCATCATAGGTCAGGGTCCTACCTTCCACAATGCCACTTATATGCTTTTAAATATGGGTGTAGGCCATCCTTTTGGCCCACGATGCCCGAATATATCCTTCACAAGATTTAACTTCC
The DNA here is from genome assembly GCA_007258455.2 of Sequoia sempervirens. NCBI lineage: Eukaryota > Viridiplantae > Streptophyta > Pinopsida > Cupressales > Cupressaceae > Sequoia > Sequoia sempervirens. The sequence continues at coordinate 19,491 of VDFB02042268.1, forward strand.
CCTTTTGAGTTTTTTCCTTAGGGATTTCTCCTTACAACATACTTATCAAATTGTTTAAGGAATGAACCTTAAATCCAACCCAAAAACATCAAAATCATTTTAGGGTTTCATCTTACCCCTTCCTTGCTTCATGTTAATGCATAAGCCTTAACACCAACCCACAAACACCGAGACCATTTTGAGTGTCAGGGTTTGGGGTTTCATTATCCCCCTTTCTTAACATTCCAGAAAAGGCCTAAACCTTAACTCCAACCCACAAACTCCAACACCATTTCGGATGTCAGGGTTTAGGTCTCCCTCATCCCTCCATAAAATTAAGTTAAGGCATAATCCTTAAGGGTGATCTCTAATGCCCGACCGATTTAAGCCTTAACACCGTACTTTGATCTTGGAAACCTTGAGATAAGAATAAAGTGCTAATAGCCTTCATGCACTAGATAGATAAAATTATTTTGTACTCCCTGTTAATAATTGTACTGGCCAAGGACCTCTCTTGACACCACTAGCATATAATCACATCCCCAAAAGGATTTCTCAAGGTTTAATTCTTGTGGATGTTATAAGGATGGTTAATGATACATGAAACTTTTAGATGCAAGTGAGATCCTTTATCTACAACCACATCATCATGACATGTAAACAAGCTAAGCCATGTAGACCTTTTTGAGGGTCAGGGTTCCTCCATACCCCTTTCATCACTTAGAATTTTGATAAGTCATCGACTTATGGATGACCTCCAATCCTCGAAACCTTTTCGGGTGTCAACCTTCCCTGATAACTTTTACCTCTTAACCTTAAGTCAAGGCATAAGCCAGAATGCAAAAGTTTGACATTTTATTCCTTTAGAATATGGTAAGCCTTAAGTCTAAATCCTGCTACCAAATGCCTTTTTAGACTTGACACAAGCGAACTTCCTTTTTCTTCATGCAATCAGTACGAGGTATGGTTAATGTTCGACGTTCGAAACCTTTTCGAACTTAGCATACTCTTTCTTTGTTTCTCTAAGGGATTCAGTGTAGTATGATTGAAGTTTGAAGTCTGATACCTATTTGGATTTAGCTAAAAAAAATGACTAACACTTTTCTCTTTAGCAAGGGATGCAAGGTAAGCTGAGGCCCGATTCCTAAACTTTTGCAACTCTTCAAGTATTTTTGTAACAACACCCTCAGGAAAATGAAACTTTCTTCCTAACAGCCCTATGAAGTCCTTTTGGCCTCGAACAACAAATCTATATCTAATATCACTTAGATATCCTACTAACCTCAATGATGTTCCTTTATTGACCTCAATCAACTCATTTCTAACAACTTCTCCTCTGACATCCAAAAGATGTCGTTGTGACAACAATAACAATCATATTATGAATAGATTAATATAGCTATAGTTGGGTCTAGTTATCCTTATCAGATTAACTCTTTATTACAATCTCTCAACTAACAGTATGGTATGATGTTCCAATCTAAGAGAAAATAATAATTCCATGATATAAGACACAAACCAAAAGTAGAGAAGACTCTAAGACTCTTCATCCATCCTTATTTACTTGATAGCTTACTTTCCCTAAGTTAAGTAGTATTATAGGGATCAAATCTGCACTTGCTATTATTAATAAAACCTCTAAGGCTCCTTTAGTGACTTGAACCACAATACTTGTGATGAGGAACCTCAAGTGAATACTATAGGAGACATTCACAATCAACATGAGTCAAATGATAAGAAGGGAGATTTATTACTAGTGGACCTTAGCAACATAGTTTAGCATGACAATTATAGTATCTATCAATGTGGATCTAGCCACATACCTTAATAGAAGTATTCACATAAGAATTTAACTAATCTACTCTTAGAATCAGATGACTAAAATTACAGTGGCACTCAAAGATAGATGGGTCTTGTATCATCTAAATGATACACCATTAATCCATACAACAATGTAGTATAAGTTTAGAATCAGAAGTTGACACTGATATAAAGGGAGGGGTCTTATAGGTCCTAGGTCCCTAACCGTAGGAAACACATTTCTCAATGAGAAGTGTTATGTTAAGGAATTAATGAATGTCAGGTTTCCTCTTTATAAAATGTAATTAAATAGGCTTGGAAAATGAATTAAGGTGCCAATTAAGGAAAATTAAGCTCAATTAATTAAAGGGGCCCTAAATAAGTGTAAAGTGTAAAGAGGTACTCTTTACAACACCAAAATAAGGAACAAAGTCCAAATAAACATTAATTCCATATTAACTATTAAAATGTAAAATGGATACATTTTTCTACACTATAGGCCTAACTATAAAATGTTCTAGTTTAAGAAATATATTAAATTTCTCTATTCTCTTTTTCATAGAGAAATATTATTTTTCAAAAATATAATACCATATCTTTGTGTCTATGAATGTGCCAAACCTATATCCACATTATATTCATTTTGATGATCTAAGGGTTCTTGAATAGAACAATTGAAAAAGTTTTGTTAGAAGCATATGTATATAATACTAGGGGCTATCGAATTTAGATATTTGAAGTTCTTGAAGATTTTGACAATTCTTCTTGATTTGTTGAGTTATATTTGTTGATTTTGAATCAAATATTGATCTATTTTTATTTAGCTTACAGTCCTAGATCAACTTCCTATCCTTGGCTAGTTCATGGTAAATGGGAGAAATATAATTTAAATAACCCAAAAATAACTAAATATGTTTCTTATCAACAAGAATATCTAGAAATTGTTGGATTCTTTGGAGTACATAGGGTTGCAATTTTTATCTTTCCCTTGTCTAGACAAAATATTAAATATATATTTCATAATCATTGTCAAAAAATATTATGATGTCATATATGTATATTGCACAAAGATATTTTAAACATCTTAATGCCTTGTCCATTATTATATGAAAATAAGGTGTTATGTGAAAACTAAATTACATGAAATTTCATTCATGTAGACTTTTTGGTATAGAAGATATAGTTTTATAGTTATCAAACTCCTTAACCTTTATCTACCAAAATCCTAACTTATAATCAAACTTAGAAAAAACCTTCTTATTAACAACTATTCTTACCAAATCTAGGCTAAATGGAATATGATAATTGAAAGGGGGGATCATATCATTCAAATAATTATAATTAATACAAAACCTATTTTAACCTCTCTCTTTTTTTACTCTTTAATTCATGAGAAATGCATGAAATGTAAATGAGATTCTTCTTTTCGTTATAAATCCTCCTAAAATAAATTCATTAAGATGTCTATCCATTTGTTTTATCTCTATGGGACTCAAAAAAATAGGTTAATTCATTTGGGATAATTGAGTGAAATTTTGGTCTTATTTGAATTCCACTCTTCCTAATTAGATGACCAAAATTCTAGAGATTTCATAGTACACTAGTTCTTTTCAAACTTTTCTTTGATTTCACAAAATTTAATAATATAGTGATTAAGAATAACACTCCTAGATTTATTGATCCATTCCTTCAGTTTTCTTAAATTATTTTCTTCTTTCTTATCTTCTAGTGCGACCCTAAGATAGTTATGCACAACATTATCCTTGAAAAATATGCTAAACCTATGAGACAAAAGATACACAAGATGAATCCTAATATAGCAGTATTGGTTATGGTTGAGATTGAAAAACTATTATAAGTTGGATTCATCCCCCCTATTGATTATTCACCATGGATATTTAATATTTTGGTGGTAGAAAAACCTAATAATCACATTAGGATGTGTATGAATTTATGGGATCTTAATAAAGCATCTTTGAAGGATGATTTTCCCCTTCCTAATATTGACATGATAGTGGAATCAATTGTAGGACATGTTTTATTACCATTTATTGATGGTTTTTCAAGATATAATAAAAATTTCATCAACCCTCAAGATCAATACAAAACAACTTTTACTACACCATGCGGAACATTTTGTTGGGTTGTTATGCCTTTTAGATTGAAAAATGTTGGATGGTGGAAAACTGTTGGGTTTCATAGTGTTGCATAGAGGCATCAAGATAGAAACAATAAAGAATATTCATGCTATAATAAACATGCCACATCCTAAGAACATTTTTAAATTGCATAGCTTACAAGGAAAGATTCAAGTTATCCATCGTTTTGTTGCATTAGTGGTGAATCAGGCTCCCTTTACCCAGCTCCTTAAGGAAGAATCAAATTTTAGATGGAATGAGGATTTTGAAAAAGCTTTTGAAAGTTTGAAACAATACCTAGGTAATCCTCCCATCTTGCAACCGCTACTCAAGGAAAGCCATTTATTCTTTACATCTCAGCATCAACCCATGGTTTAGTTGCATTGCTCACTCAACAAGATGAGAATGGAAAATAACATGTTTACTACATTATTCAAAAATTTATTGATTATGAAACTCATTATACAACCATAGATAAACAATTTTTTGCTCTTTTGTTTTCCACTAACAAGTTAAGATATTATTTGTTGAACATAGAAGTGCATGTTGTCATGAAATTCGATCCTTTAAAATACCTTTTTGCTAAAATAGATTTGCTAAGATTCTTAGCTAAGTGGGTTATGTTGTTAATTGAGTTTGACCTTAAGTTTCTTCCTCAAAAATAAATCAAAGTGCAAGCATTGGCTGATCATTTAGCCAAGTCTCCTTCACAATTAGCATTACCAAACCAAGATTCCTTCCCCAATGAGAATATGTTGAAGATGGATGACAATGAAACATGGGTGTTTTGATGGTTCTAAGTGTCAAACTAGCTCCAAAAAAAGGGTTATATTAATATCGCCTTTTGGAAGGACTATTCCCTTATCCTATAGTCTAAGCTTGCTATTTACAAATAACACTGTGGAGTATGAGGCCCTTATTGTCAGGATACATGCGACCTTGTTCTTAGGTGTTCAACACATTGATTTATTTGGTGATTCTTAATTGATCATTAGACAAATCAATGGGTCCTATCAAGAAAAAAATGATAATATATCTCACTATAAACACCTCACAATGGCATTGCTAGAATGTTTTAAAACATACACAATTGACAATGTTCCACGAAAGGATAATTGACATGTAGATGCAATGGAAAGTGTTGCTTCTTTTGATTCTCTTAATGATTTTTCCATAGATTTTACATTCATTATTCACAACCTCACAAAGCCATCAATAGATTAAAATATGAAATAAACATTAGTTACCAATATTGAAGCCTCTAGTGAATGGTATACATAGATATTTAATTATTTTAAAGAAGGAACCTTTTCCCAAGCCTCCTACCAAGAATACTAGAGCTCATATTTGAAAACTAGAAACTCGGTATGTGATCCTACTCGACGTATTGTATAGATGATCATTCGATGGTCTTCTTCTCAAATGCCTTAAATAATTTGAAGTCCCTATAACTCTTGAGGAAGCTCATGTGGGTGCTTGTGGGGAGAATTTTGGAGGAAGATCATTAGTTCAAAAGTTAATTCGCATAGGATACTATTGGTGAAACATGAAACAATATTGTTTTGATCATGTTAATAAATGTCATAAATTTAAGAGCATAATAATTTGATTCATGCTCCTACTTCTGAACTTCGTTCCCAAGTTCCTACTTTTCCATTTTCATCGTGGGGTTTGGATCTTATTGGAAAAATTTCTCCTCCTTGTTTTGGAAATATGTTTATAATTACTACTACAGATTACTTAATGAAATGGGTAAACATAATTCCTCTCCATTCCATGAATGTTGATGTAATCTGTCATTTTGTCTTATGAAACATCATTTCACAATTTGTTCTTTCTTGTGCTATAGTATTAGATAATAGGACATTGTTAAGAATAATGAAGTTAGGAAAGTTTTGGAAAATTTTGCATTTAACATCTCTTTTCTACACCTTATTACCCACAATCTAATGGTCAAACAAAAATGAAGAATAAAACACTTGAACAAATCTTATGCAAAACAGTTAGTAAACATAACAAGGATTGGCACACTCAATTTTCTTATGCATTGTGAGCTTATTGCACTGCAAGTATTTGTATGTCTATAGGAAATACACCATATAACCATGTTTATGGTGCAGATGCAATAATTCCCTTAGAGTTAGAAATTCCCTCCTTTAGAATCTCTCTTAGGGCCTTATTAACGATAAAACTTATACAGAAAAACATTTACAACAGGTTGAAAATCTCTATGAATAGTGTATAAATGCTCTTGAACATCTACAAGATTATTCAAAAAGAATGCAACTTAATTATAATGATAATATAATTCTTCGCTCTTTTAACAAAGGAGACTTGGTGTTATATAGAAATCAACATAATGTAAATGCCACTCTAGATGAAAAGGGAAAGTTCAACCCAAAATGGCTAGGACCTTATATCATTGATGAAGACTATTGGTATAGATCCTATAAACTTAAAGAAGCATATGTTACACCTCTTAAAGAGCCTATAAATGTTGTGAATTTATGAAAATATTATACCTAACAATCTTTTCAATAATATGCATGATAAAGCATGTTGTTAGATTAAGTAGAATAATTTTTTATTTTGTCTCGCATTGCTTCCTTCTTGACAATTTTTTTTTGTGTGTCTTGAATTATTATGAGTAATTATTCATTTTCTTGAACTATTACTTTGTTTTGCATGTTATTCTATCACATATGTATGGTGTTAAATTAGACCATTATATGCATTTAATTTTAATTAGATCATAAGGGTATCTAATTTAGCATGATCACACCTAATCAAATATGTAGTATTTAAGAAGACATAAGTATTTAATTAGATCACATTCATCACATAATAATTAGATCATAAAGATATATATTAAATAATCTTATCAAGAATTTTTACTAGATCACATCAAAATCTAATTTAAATAAGATACAAAAGCATAGATAAATAGAAGAATATCATATATATATATATCATAAGGTGTATATACATCATGGTCACCATGGTGGAAAAATCTGGTGTCATAATATGATACATCTAAGTGGGCCTATAGCTACCAAACCCCTCAAGGACTAGTTGTGGTAGTTCTCATTGGGAGATGATGGATTGTGAGTGGCTCATAGAGCTCATACACTCTCATAGACCCTAAACCTAGCCTATATCTATCCCCTCATGTACGAGTGCTATAACACACTCTTGGTCAATCTAATCAATGTTTTCCTGCACTCTACTAAGCTCCGCTTTCACCTTTTTGAGCTCCAAATGTAAGAAGGCTTGTGTGTCACTCTCAAAATGAGCCCAAGTGGGTCAAAGCTCCTCATAGGAAGTCTTGAGATCCTCAAGTGTGGCTCTAGTATGCTCCTCCCTAGCTCGAACCTCCTTGATCTCAATTATAAATAAATTAATGGTCCTCGTAGAATCATCGTAGGATGTCCTCCACCATGTTAGAGGCTCGAACGAATCAAAATGGCACCCTGTGCTATGAATTGGCCTATCCTCAACTTTCCTCACTTGGTGTGGGGGAATTGGTGGAACAATATCCATGGTGACTCGATTGAAGAAGTCAACCCACTCTCTTGTACCAACTATGACAAAGAAAACACTACAATAAATTAGAACTAGGCATAATGAATAAGAATAAACCTAGTTAATAATGCATAGAACATAAATAACATATAATATCACCTAGGTTCCAGCCCGCCACTCACAATCTTGATAGGAAACTATAGGTGTTGTATCGAGACTCCTATGATGGGTCAGGGGTATGGTAGGAGATGCATGACTACTCTCTCCAAGCTTGTGGGACTACATTCCTATTGTAGTCGATGGATGTGCTTGGGTAATGGAAGGATGAGATGTAGGTCTCTCCTCAAGGCATCTATGGCCTCTACTGGATCCTTGAGATCCTCTCTCATTGGTTGTTGATCTGCCTCCTCATCCTCTATGTTCTCCACTATATCATCATCATCAGTAGTATCTCCATCCATTCCCCTATCCTCTTTCGCATCCTCTCAATATGGAAAAGGTCCAGGATCACTTGTAGGATGATCATTAGGGAAGACATGTTGAGGTTTTTCTATCATCCCCCATCTCTCATAAACTATTGTGATACCTACATCATATAAGTCGTATGTTAGCAGTGCATCATGATCCTCATCATCTAAATTACTAAAGGTGACATTAGTGATTATAGGATGACGTATGTCCCCTGGTTTGGCACTGCTATGTGTAGATCTCAAGAATGTAGGGCACTAGCTAGGTGCTATTTCTATCTACCCAAACTAACACATGATATAATCATAATAGAATGATATGATGATATAGTCATGGCATCCAACACATAACCTATCTTCCTGCATCCTTTTCAACTATTGTGTAAGACTTAGCCATTGTTGTAGAGTCTTGTATGGTCTCCATACTATGTCATCCTCCTCTAGATAATCAAAACTAACTTTCTAGTGCAATAGATCTCCACACTGCCAGAATCACCTCAAAGTATAATAGAAGGCTCATGAATAACTAAGACCATTGTGGTGGGAAATCTAGTCAATTTTATATATGTAATGAAGGATACAATTGATAATGTTGTGGGCCTCCCAGTAGACAAAGTGGCCAAGATCATATTAAATATGTGTGAACATGATCCATCCCCAAGAGTAGATTGTTTAATGCTCCTTCATCTCTCATACAGTATGAATGAGGCCCCCATCAAGGTGTGTGCATCGTCTATCAAGTGCAAGAGATAGGGCGATAGTCATGAGCATGATCTAACAAACCAAGGGAACATTGGCATTTAGAAGCCACTAAAGCTTGATGCGAGATCTAGATTAGGTGGGAGCTATGCAGTGGCTATTACAATACTGAATATGATTTCTCATTTGTTGGAATGTGTTGAGCTCAGCAAAATGGACGATCTCACCTTGGATAGGTAATTTGAGTATGTGGTGTATATCCTGCAAGGTCACTATCATCTCCCTTATTGGGAGATGAAATATACAAGTATCCCCATTCCACCACTCAAATAATACCATAATCATCACATCATGATACCTCATGGGTGGCATGAGGTTATCCAATACAACCCAGTGATACCAAAAAAATTCTCCTCCTCCTTAGTAAGTCATGCAAACTACTCTTAAAGAAGGGAAAATAAAAGTCCTTCCAAATGTTGTCGAGCACGTAGCAGATCTTGGAAGAAGCAAAGGAAATCATTCGTGACATGTTAAAATCAGTAACCAAATATTTGAAATAAAATAAAGATTGACTTAAGACATAGGCACCATTTTGAGACAAGGTCACCCAAAGAGGACATAGTCACCTAGTTTGGACAAGGATTCCATGATTTTAGAAAAATTCTTAAAAACAGTATAGAATACTAATTCAAATCATAGGGAGTAGGTACAAGGAACTCACCTTAGGTGTGATGGCATCATCTACAAACTTTTCTCATAGGAGCTCAAGTCTCGGGGTCTGGTATGGTCATTTTCTCAACATATTCACTCCTTTGCATCAAGGTATCTCTCATAAAATCTCCAAATAGTAAGTGTGAAAATGATGGTTAAAAGATGATTTTGTAATAAAATATAGTAAAATTTCTTAATATCACATCTCACTAAAATCACCATAATGGGGATTAGTGAGCTTCAATTTCAATGTCATTTGTTGCATTGGATTCGTAGTTCTATCCGTGATAATATCTAATGTTCACCTATAGATGGTGTTGTGGTTTCATAATCCTATCGTAAGAATCTCCTTCATAGAGCTCTGCATGAACAAATATGATCAAGTATTGTATATAAATTTGTATGCAAGCAAAAAAAGTGAGAGACATGATGCTATAAGTGGATTAGAGCTTTTAAATGACATCAATTTTGATTCTTGAACTTAAGAATTCCATGGACCAAATACAATTAGAAATAGATTCAATTTTAGGAAATGGAAAAATGAATTTTCAAAGTCTCTAGGTTTTGTATTACATAGGAATCTCTATATGCAAGCAAAGTAAGATATGGTTATAAGTGAGTTGAGCAAAATGAAATCAAATTTTATTTGAACCTGGCAACTCCATGGAACAAATGCAATTGGAAATAGATGATAAGGAATTTAGACAAAATAAGTTTCTAAAGTCAATAGGTTTTGTATTGCATAAGAACTTACATGCAAGAAAAGAAAGTGATCTAGATGATCGTTATATTAAGTGGAGTTGAAAAAATGAAATCAAATATTCTTGAACTTAAGAATTCCATGGAACATAAAAATTCAATCGGAAATAGATGATAAGCAATCTAGGAAAAATAATCATTTTTAATGTCACTAGGTTAAATGTATTGCATATATGCTATAAGTGGAGTTGAATGTAAATGAAATCAAAGATTCTTGAACTTAATAATTCCACATGGAACATTTAAATACAACTAGAAATAGATGGCCAACCGTTTGAAGAAAACCCATTCTAAATCATGTCACATGTCCAATCAATATAGATATCTAGATCTATAAGAAAATTGAATATATATCTAGTCATGTATCTAAAAAATATGTCATGTGTACAATGTATAAACTTGAATAACTTAAAGCTCTTGGTACATATAATCTAGATCCTCTCTATATTTAATTATCTCTAAAATCTTTTCATGATCTTCAATAGGAAACCTTCACTTTTGATTGGCACATCCTCTCTTAGGTAAAGTTTCTATTTTTTTTTTTGTTGTTATAACTAAGTGAATATAATGTAGAACCTTTTGTACTAGCATATAATCAACAAATAAAATACCATTTTTATCTATCTTTATTTTTTGATAATATGTGCCTTCAATAACTACTGATCCAATGGGATACTCTTTTCCATCACCATTGGTCATCAAATCCACCAATTTTCATTTTGGTTGTGTACATCTTAGTAGATAGTAATCTACGCCTTTTGCATTGTTAGGATCTAGAACAATAAATAAAATATCTCTTGTACACACCATGTAGTACAAAAAAATATAAATGTAAATATATAAACATGATTGAAACTTACTTGTATAATATATAAATCAATTAAGTTAATCAATTTATATACTTGTAACAACTAAATTAGATACACGTTCGTAATTAGTTGAATATAGAGGATTGTAGACATCAACATTATCATTTTCTTCAAAAGGAGGCATTGATACTAATTGTTTCATTTTTCATTGTGAAACATACCCATCTCTAATATTCTCACATCGAACAATATTTTCATTTTCCTCAATGCAATCAACACAAAAACATGATTTTTCTCACACTAATTGCATAAGGCTTGCTACCTCCTGTTGTCATCATTTGATGTAGACTTCTAATACCATTAATTGTTTGACAATTATTAGGATTTGATTGATCAATATTTGTAAACTACAAACATCCAAGTGATTTAAAATTTATATATATATATTTGAAAATTCAATTAAATCATGTACACACCTTTTGAAATTCAAATAATTTTTTTTTGACTATGTACCTTTAACTTCCCAAAATTGGCGTGTCGTATATTGATTTGTGAGTGGAAAAATAACTTTTGCGCTATTCAACAATTTCATTTGCATTCTTTATGGCATTACCTTGAAGTACATGTTGGAAAAATTTGTCAGGTTAAGAGGTTTAAGAATTTAATTTAGTTTAAATAAAAAAATTTAAAAAATTATTCCATAAATGGTGTTACCTACAAGTCCATGTTGACAAAGTGCACGCTTCACATATGCTCCTACTCTATTGTGCTCTCCTTTTCCATGTCCACTCTCATAAAAATTCCACAAAAAATTAGTGTCACATCTAGCATGTTGATGGCTTAACCAATTAAAAGTTTTTGCTAACTTAAATTGTCCTATGAAGTTATAGATAATTACATTCAAACTAAATTAGTTGAAAAAACTAGATATATACATATATACATGTATACATGTGTACATGTGTACACAACATATTATATAAGTAATTGAACAATTTATTTTTTAAATTTAAGTAAATAAATTTAATTTAAAAAATAAACACTTACTAGCACATCCATTAGACCATATCCAATGTTATTCAACATTTATGGCACATTGTCTCAGGAATTCAAAAAACATTCTAAAACAATGAGCTACATAGTTTCTAGCATGACCCATATCATCACTAGTATAAAAGTGAATCTATTTGATGATAATTCGGCCATCTTTGCTACTTTGTACACCATCTACATGTAACTCGGTATTTCTATAGAAAAATTGCACAAAGATTGCAACTTTCTATGAATGATAATATTGACTTTGAATCTCAGTTTGAGGACTAAATGTATATTTCTCAGATAAATCTACAAGAGAGAGAATACAACCTAGTGGAAAGCAATTCTTTGAGTCATAAAATTGCTTAGCTTTCCATCTTACACCATGAAAATGCTAGATATGTGGATATATGATATTGAAAAATTTATTCATAACTTCATTGTAAGACAATCCACTCTCTTTGAGAACAATTTTTTTGGCCTCCACTTTGGACTTCGTTGAGTATTTCTCATATTCAAATATTTTCCAAATAACTTGCATTGAATGATCAATGTTTTCAACTTGTTAAATATTCTTCAAATTTACACAATCATTACATATATTTTTTATACACTATACATTGAATTCATCTAAATGTTCTATTTTTTTGCATATAAGAGACTTCAAAAAATTGTGTTGTGTTTCTAGGGATGGCTATATTTCAATCACTTACTACCATAACTTTTTTATATGACTGTAGGTGTAGATCAAATTTAACATGATTTCGACAATTTTCACATACTTTATTTATACGTACAAATGATGGTCATAGTGTCTCAAATATCCTTTGACAAATCTTCACATTTGAAATTTCTTGCTTGAATGCTTCAAAAAGTTCACTTTGTGTTGTATCTATAAAAAATTTTGGATGAGAAATTTTTTTACCATCTTCACCTATTATTTGTATAGTGTCCCTTCTATTGGAAAAAACACAAGGGTGGTTGGTCTAATATTCAACTACCCATTTCTTTACATTTTCTAAAATTCTATCTTTTCTGGGAACCCTACAAATCTTTACCCAATTTTTCTCAATATTTTCATCTTATTTATCTCTCTTTTCAATATAAATTTGAACAGTTCTCCTTGAAACATTTAGTAATTAAAAAAAATTGCATTTTATCTAATAAT
>VDFB02042269.1:0-32609 GCA_007258455.2 Sequoia sempervirens
ATACAAACCATTGCATACATTAAACTACCAATTGCACTAGAATACATAATTTTAGACATTTCATCAAAATCAAAATCAGATTTAGGACTCATATCTAAACTTAACTTCGTGCCAACTGGTAAAAGAATATTAGTTGGTTTACTATCTTGCATGTTAAACCTTTTCAAAATAGTATCAACATAATTGCTTTGACTTAAGCAAAGCTTGTTGTTACCTCTATCTCGACTGATCTTCATACTAAGGATATATTTTGCAACCCCTAGATCTTTGATCTCAAATGTGTTAGAGAGTTGTGCTTTCAATTCTTTGATCATTACCTTGTTGTTACCAATAAACATGTCATCAACATACAAGATAATAATTAAAATTTGATCATCAATACATTTTATGTAAACACAGTGATCTTCCTCACTCCTAACATAACCAATTTTCAATGCAAAAGCATAAAACTTCTGGTACCACATTCTTGGTGACTGTTTCAATCCATATAAAGATCTCTCTAACTTGCAAACCAATTCTTCTTTTCTTTTTACAACAAAACCATCAGGTTGCCTCATATAAATCTCCTCATCAAGATTCCCATGCAACAAATCAGGTTTCACATCCATTTGCTCTATTTCAAAATCATAAGTAGCAACAATAGATAAAAATAATTTAATAGAAGTTACTTTAGCAACAGGAGAGAAGATTTCATTAAAATCAACTCCCTCTCCCTAGGAGTAGCCCTTGGCTACTAATCTAGCCTTGTACCTTTTGAGATTACCATTTGCTCCAATTTTCTTTTTAAAGATGCATTTACAACCAATGACCTTTCTTCCTTTGGGAAAACTCTCAATATCCCATGTGTCACAAGTATCCAAGAATTCCATTTCCTCATGCATAGCTTGTGACCAAAGCTTGTTCTCATCTGAAGACAAAGATTCCTTATAAGATCTAGGCTCATCATTAGTACTCATTAAAGCAAATATACGACAAAAATCAGGTGGACTATACCTATCAACGAGATTCCATTGTCTTGTGGATCTACTCAAAGGGGTTTCTTCTTGTTCCTCAATATGCTCATCATGAGCATCTATCTTAGAAGAACTCTGTGAACTCTCCTCATCCAATCCAACCAATTTTTCTTCAACATGTGCATCTTTTTGCTTCTTAGTATTTATCTCAAAATGCACTATTCGAGAAGTATCCTTCTCCTTTGGTTGTTCTTCTCCGAATGTTTCTAAATTCCTTTGAAAGTCACATCTCTAGATAAAGTAATTTTCAAAAGTTAGAGGATTCCAAAAGCTTGTAACCTTTTACATTTTCACCATATAACCTGCGAATACACATTTCCGTGCTTTTGATCCAACTTAGATCGCTTTCGCTAGGGCACATGAACAAAAGTCTCATAACCAAAGATCCTTAAATGCAACACTAGGTTTCCTACCTAACCACATTTCATAAGGAGTTTTATCTTCAATAGATGAACAAGGGGATCTATTGATTAAATAACAAGAAGTACTTATAGCCTTAGCCCAAAGGGACCGATCTAGCTTAGCACTACTTAACATACTCCTAGCTCTTTCCATTAAGGTTTGGTTCATCCTTTTTGCTACTCCATTTTATTGAGGTGTATATGGAGTAGTCTTCCATCTCACAATTCCTGCATGCTTACAATAATCATCAAATTCCTTAGAACAATATTCACCAACATTATCTGATCTCAACACTTTTATCTTATGATCTGATTGTTTCTCAACTAAAGCCTTAAATTCTTTAAACTTATTAAACACATTAGATTTTTTATGCATAAAATAGATCCAAGTGTATCTTGAGACATCATCAATAGATGTGATATAATATCTAGATTTTCCAATAGAGTCAATATCCACAGGGCCCATTACATTTGGATGAATAATCTCTAATAATCTTTTCATTTTATTTGTTCCAATAGTAAATGAAGATCTAGATTACTTTCCAAACACACAATGCTCACAAAAATCATTTTTTCCAATATTATAATTAGGAATACCGTTAACCAATTTCTTATTAAGAATGGCCCTAAGACCTTTTTCACCAATGTGGCCCAATCTATGGTGCCACAAGATACATGCATTTTCAGCTTCAATTACATTGGCTAATTTATTCAAATTGAGGTATTGCTTGGAACAGAAGTCCCAATTCAAGATCCTTTAGCAACCACCATATTCCCTTTCACCAATTTGCAACCACCTTTGTCAAATGTCACATGCATTCCAGTCATTGAACTTAGATACAAAAGTAGATTTCTAGCATGTCCTAGAATATGTAAAACATCATTAAGGGTCTTAACCCTACCATCATTGAAACACAACTTTACCTCTCCTTTTACCACAACCTTTGTTGTGCCATTATCTCCAAAGAAGAAATTCCCTCCATCATATGCAATATACTTAGTGAACCACTCCTTGTTAGGAGTCATATGATAGGAGCAACCTGAATCAATAAGTAAGAGTTATCAACAACAGTATTAGATGAAATGACCAATGCATCATTACTGTCATCTGAGGATTTCTTTGTAGAAACATCATAACTCTTTTTCTTTCTCTTACAATCCTTCTTTACATGTCCAGGTTTCCCACAATTCCAACACTTTACCTTACTCTTACCAGGGGTTTTAGACCATCCTTTGGACTTACCCTTTCCTTTCTTGTCTGCCTTAGATTCCTTTTCCTTAGGCCTACCTCTTACAAATAAGGCATCTTGGGATCCCATTTTAGATCCTCATCTCCTCTGATAGTAGAGTAGGAATTATATTGTCCATTTTAGGATCTGCAGCACTACCACTGATAGCAAAAATTAGATTTTCCCAAGATTCTGGTAAAGAACAAAGTAACAAAATGCATTTATCTTCATCTTCTAGCTTTACATATATAGATTCTAACTGACTTAGAATCAAATTAAAAGCATTTAAATGATGTGTAATAGAATCATCATCTTTCATCTTTAAAGAATACAATTGTCTTTTCACATACAACTTATTAGTAAGACTTTTGGTTTGATAGATATCACCTATCCTCTTCCATAGTTTATATGCGGTAGTTTCATCTGAAACATTCAAGATAACATCAACAAGACATAATCTTGTGGTCCTTCTTGCCTTCTTATCAAGCTTAGCCCAATCTTCATCTGATATTGTTGTAGGTGACTTTGTCTCATTACAAATAGCTAACCACAAATCTATCTCTTCAAGGAGATCCTCGATTTTTAGTTTCCACATCTCATAACTAGATCCATTAAATCTTTCAATATCTAAATGAGAATTAGAACTCATTGTAACACACTTATTTTATAAATAAAAAATAACACAATAGTAAAAGCTCCCACTACAGCCAAAAAACCTTCAAATTTTTAAGAGAAAGGCATCCCAAACTCTACCCAACCTCTAGCTCTGATACCAAATGTTGAAAAATGGAGGTAGTTATGTAGCTTAAAACTTGAAAAACTATGAGATTGTAGATATAATTAAGTTTTCTTTGTTACAAATTCTTTATGTATGATTATCTGTTTAGATCAATTTTACCAATTATAGAAAGAGACATGAGATTGTAGAAGAATGAGACAAGAAGATAGAAGTGACATAACATATACGTGGAGAAACCCTTTCGAGAAAAAAATCTACCACTAGAATCAATAGTGCTTTTATTATTTAACCTTAGAACAAGATTACAATAATACTATATCAATCCTTTGCTTGATATGCTTCTTTTTCCTTCAACAATTCTTCTTCACAACCTGCAATAAACTTTGATAAAACTCTCTTCAACTTACTGCAATTAATAGACAATAATGAGCTTTGAAAACTCCAAAGAATTGTCAATTACAAAGCACAAAGCTTCTCTCAAAAACTTATGCCTATTTTGTGCAAGTAGAGTTTCATCTTATAACATGAAGTCAAATCCAGAGTCTCCTCAATTTAGGCACCCCAAACTGAACTCCTAACTGATCGTTGGTCAAGAACATATCTTCCAAGATTCTCCTCAAAGTTGGTGCCCATGAATGGGCCCACTTAACTTAGCCTTGTAAATATCTTCTCATGCAAAAGGTGTTAAATCCAAGATGTCCATATCAATATTTGTTAACTGAAACATATCTCTCCATCAATTCATGCAAACATTATGCATGATTGATCATCCCCACTTAATTGAATGTATCACCTGTTATCTGTCATGCAACTGAAGTCATTAGTCATGCAACTCAAGTCAATTGAAGTCAACTAACATGTAACTCAAACTAACTACATGCAACTAAAGATAACTAAACCATAACTGAATTGAACTGAATTGAATTGAACTAAACTAAACTAAACTGAATTGATACTGAACTTAATTGAACTGAATTGAACTCCACTCATGTAAATATCAGTCCCTAACTTGTAGGATCTTTACATGCATTACTGAAGTGTTATCATTCCTCCAAACAGTTAACTTAAGTAAAATGGGTTCCACCTTCCATGTGGGCGCCTCATGTGCTCCTATTTTGTAGGAGCTCTTCTTGGGTGTCCCCACATGTTCCTATCATCTAGGAATAATTACAAATGTCAATTTACATGCTCATTTCATTCAAATTTAATCTCTTTCTAATCCTAGTGTTGGGGAACACTTGCCAAGGTGTAGCGCCCCTCCAAATCAGTCTTTTTGGATTTTTGGTGTAAGTGTTATTTGTGACTTTGTTGATAATTATTCCATTGGATTATTTGGTAAACTTACCGCTTTAAGTGGCCCTGTTCAATTAGCTAATTAAATTAAATTTGCTATGGCAAGAGTAAATGTTTTATTATTAATATAGTTAGATTATTGAACAAATGTCATTAATTAAATTATTAAATTAATTTGAAGGTTTATACCATTATTTTAATTAAACAATGAATAATTAAATAAAATACAATGGAATATTAATTTAATTATTAATAAGGTTAATTTTAAATTTAAACATAATTAATATTAGTAATTATAATTGCAATTTAAATATGGGTATTACCAACATTATTATTATTATTTTTCTTTTAAAAAGAAAGGCGAATATTCTTAAAGGAATCAAAAGCCCCATGTGCCTTCTCAATGTTTCTTTATTTGCATGCATGAGAAGCATGTAGTCTGAAGGAGAAGGGAGGGAAACTTGGTGACACCTATCAATTGCATTTGCTTGAAAGTTTCTTAAGCCTTTTCATCAAATGGGTTTTTTTTGTGGGGGGGGGGCATATTCGAAAATCATAACATTTTAGGAGATCACATTTCTCAGAGGCATCCTATTAGACATAATACACACCCTTGTCTTTGCTTCCCTCCTTTTGCATAAGGGTCTACCAGTGCATTTGCAATGTCTATCAACTGCAACATCTAGCATGGCTGTCACTCCTCCAAAATCCATCTCGTTGGTAATGACCTTTCGCTTCTCCTTTTTGGTGTACCTGCAACCTAAAAATAATGTTTTGATGGTAATTTTAGGGTATGTTTATTAAAATGAAAATTACAGTCAAGATTTTAATAATGTGCACATTTAGGTTTTAACATTATCGACATCCTTTACTTTGCATAGTTAAAATATAATACCCACCTTCCCCTAATGATTGCATTTGCTTTTCTAAAGCCTTTTATAAAAATTATTCATTCATATCTTGTAATCATTGTGGTCCTTGGGAGAACTACTCTTTGAGGCATTCTGTCAAATAGTCACGTGCCTTGTCTGGGTTTCACATTTTGCATACGTATCTGTCAGCGCAGCTGGGTGGGAGATGATCCATGGATACCACAGGTTTAACTGGCATCTTAGTAATAAGTTTGGGTTGTCTCCAAGATAGCCATTATGGGAATGAAGTTCAACCATGCACTCCTTATTATCAACTATATATGTAATGCAATAAGGGTTGTGGATGTGTGAAGTATGCACAACCCTCATCCACCAAACCTGCATGATTGCGCACACCTAGAACACAAGCAAAGATTACAACGTTAGGATGTGTTACATAAAGGTTCTGAGAGCTTCCTTGTTAAATCTATTTTGTGCACATTCTGCAATCGTTACATTTCATTCCATGAGATGACATCTTTTTGAGGCATTTTGTGAAACAGTTCACACGCCTTGTCTTTGTGCCACACTTTGCATACATGTATCCAACATAGCTTGCAACTACAACATCTGCCAAAATATCTCCTTATTATGCTTTGGAGGATGTCCATATCCTATTCCAAGCTCCAAGTTTGGTGCGGGTAGAGTGGATGCTGGCAGTGGTTGTGGAATCTGTGAAAACTTGAGATAAGCTGTTGGCCATGCTTTCAGTGATTTGTTTCTTTTGCTATTCTAGAATAGGGTATATGCATATTTAGAAGTTAGTATCAAGTGCTCCTCATAGACATGGATTCCCATCGAGTTAGCTGAATGACAAAGTGTTTGCACAATTAGTCTCTTCATATTAGAGGATTTGTATTAGCAAGAATAACCTTGGCATCTAGAAATAATTACAGTTATTGGAACTTTCCTGGCTTAAACTTATAGGTTCCAATTAGCATGCATTCGATAAGGAGTTACAATTGAAATCAAGAGAGCTAAAATTCAATTGCTCTTTCACAACATTGTAAAGAAACAAAGACAAGTTCATTAGAGTCTCAAAAACATAACTTTAATCTACCAAAAAGCATCTTTATCGAATTTGAATGAGGATTTAGTAGCCACTTCAAAAGGATGCCTCAATCTAATAGTTATTACTTGTTTTTTTTTACTCTATACTTCTTGAGTTTTATATATTGAGCACTTTAAGTTTTAAAATTCAACTAACAGATATTAGCATGTGCTAGACATTCTTTTGACCCAATTCATCAACTTTCAACTTTTCAAAGACCAAACAACCATCATTCTATTATTTTGGTTTTAGTTTATTTTTACTAAATTACTAGTGATCATAATATACCATTACACTTTATTTACACTCTTTTATAATATTCTTGAAGTAATTAGAAAATAAAATTTGGGTTTATCCACAAATAGTAATTACAAATATATATAGAAAGAGAGAATTCATATAAGTAGATTTTTTTTACAATACTCTTATACTAAATGATGTGTTTTGGTATACGTAGTTATAAACAAACGTTAGTTTATATATGTGACCTATTATTATTAAATAGATGTATGTTTATATTTTATGACCTAGAAGGATAAGCATATGGTTTGAATAAGAATTCTAATTGGATTGTACGATTATTAAGTGATTTTGATGATCTTTTAAATATTGTTTCCTTTACAAATGTTTCAATAATGATTTGTTAATAGAAGTGGATTTTAATATGTATAAATTAATTATGAGTTGTGATTACTAAAGAATTCAATGCCATCTATATTATGGGTCTTAGTAATAGGATACTTTTGTCTAGTTGAATTAAGAAATTGTATAGATAGAGAAGTGAGGAGAATAAATAGGGAAAATCATAGGATTATTTATATTTCGATAATTGGAGGGGTTTGATTAAATAAATTGAGTTAGACGAGTAATTGATTAAGAATATAGAGGATGATGAATTAGCTAACCTAAAAGTAATTTCTTTGTTATAGTTAGATAAATTAAGTGGTCTTAGTAGATAAAAGAGTAATAGAAATAGAAAACAGAGGTTGTTGATTTAGATAAACAAAAGTAACAATATAGTAAGAGAATTGGAAATTATTAGAAAGGGAAGAATATGTTTTCTTTAATTATTTTTCATAATGAGTGTAGAGATAAAGTGCTAATGAATATTTTTTAAACGTTTATTTATAAATATAAGTTTACATGTGTTTGTATTAAAGTGATAGAAGTAAATTAGTTTACCCTTTGTGATTATTTGGTTATTAATATATATTGGAAGTTGAACAAAAAAGATATTGATTTAGATATAATCAAACATTTGAAAAGGGATTTGGTTAAGTATTTTGGGATTAAATTTCCTTGCTTGTATTAAGGAATGTTATTCTTTTTTGTTTTGTTTTATAAGATCATTAAAAGATAGTTAATGAACATCTTAGGAGATAAATTTTGTTATAGAGTAATCTTTGATTATGTTATAGAAAAGAAAGGTAATATGATGGCGGGACAATAGTTTTTTGTGAGTTGCATTAATATTCCTTAGTAAGGATTATACGAGTATTCGATAGGAATGTTCAGGTCATTCTTAAAGATGTTTGGTTGTATTGTCGATTGTTCCCTGTTGGATTGATGTGTTGGACTAGTGGACTATGGGTGAGTTGTGATGGTGCCAATAGAAGTAATGTTTAATATTTGGAGTAATTGTGATTACAAGGATTGTGTGAATTGAATACTGTTTCATTCAGTGATTATTGTGATTGATTTGAATGGAATTGTTTATATCAGCTTTGATTGAGTTTGAAGATCCCGTTTTGATATAGTCACTCTTATTCTTCGCTTGTCAATTTGTGATAATGGAAGTTATATAGTCATTTTGTAGTTCCATGATGTAAGTCTTCCTTTTGTGTTAATTTTGATTGAGGACACTTTTTGCAATTGACTTTCTTATAGCCATATTTGAGATGGTTGGGAAACCATTGTGTTAGCAATTTGAGTCTTCCAAAGGTTTGAGGGGGTATGGTTTTGACTTGCATAAGTTGGTATGGGGGCCGAGGATCTGGTGAGGCTACCTAGGTAACCCAGATGGGGGCCGACAACCTAGGAGGATCCACATTGGGTAACCCATATCAAGCCTTGAGTATTTTCATGAGTTTATTTTTGCTTCACCTGAAAGTGGGTGGTTTCGTGACTTTGTCATTTTGGGTAATGGGTGATCTTTATACTTGGATTGCATTTTTGTGGGTTTAGCCTTGGACTAGGAAGTCGTTTACTTTGAAGTACTAACATGAGATGGTACATGCCTCTTGGTGTATTTACTGATTTGGCTTTGATTATTTGTGCAAGTGGGCTTACCTAGTCTGTGAATTTGTGATTTGTTGTTAGTAGGGGGAGTGGCTTTCAATGGGGGTCAGCGCACAAAGTGGTGTATGAGTAACTCATTGAGAGTTTCTTTAATTAGTGATAACCTAATAATTAATTAGGGGGTTAGGGTAGTTTCTCACATTAATTCAGATAATGTAGCCTCACTCATGGCCCAAGTGCTTGCTTAGGCTTGGGATGAGTGGGAAGGCTTGGAATGGCAAAGGTCAACTGCCTTTTCCTCTTGAAAGGTATGTTGATCCTGCATGAGTGAGAATGGGGGCTGGGGATCAGTTGAGGTTGCCAGGGTTTGACCAAGTAGGGGGCTGATAACCTATGAAGATCTGCATTGGGTAACCCATGCTGAACTTATGTGATGACACTCCACCCTTTAGCAACTTTGTATTTTGTTGTTCCCCTCTTATTGTGCTTGTACCTTTGGAAGTGGATGTAGTCTTGTGTTTGTGGTTGCTCTTATCGTGGAGTCCTATTTTCCATTGTTCACCTAACTGATTTGGTTGGGGGTCCTTCTGGTCATCTCCTAGCACAAGGGGTGGGCCTCAGGGTCCACATGGTCGGGTGGAATGTGCTTTGCACCCCATTGGGTCCCCAGACGGTGTTCACGAAGTGTGAAGTTCATGTTGATGTTGTTGATCTAGAGCTTTGCCACAGTTCAGTTGTACCTAGTCCATTAATGTATAACTCTTTGCATTTGATGTATCATTCCCCACTATGTGTCAGGAATCACTATTGTACTTTTGTAAATTTGAAACGATTTAATTTCATAGTGATGTATATGTACATTCTGAACTGATCAATGTAATGTATGGATGTTCTTGACTATATCATGGTTTTTATAATGTAATCTTGAAATTTGTTAATTGTTGTTATGGATTGGGAATGGTGTTTAGTAATGCAGTCACATGTATCCCACAGGATGTTGTTGATATTGTTTATGTTTAATTGCATTATATGTATTGTGTGTTAATGTACTTCTCATGTTAGTTTACTTTCAAAATAAAATAAAATTGTGTTGTAATTTGTTAGCTTTAAGATGTCCTTTGGGGTTTGCACGATGGGGCGTTACACAAGGACTTAGGAGATACATGAAATATGTTTTATGATTACAATTAAATGGCATCCTATTCCCAACAAAATTTAGGCTAGGGTAAGTGTTCAAGTAGGGTTAGGTTGTTATGATTCTTATATGATATATTCCTAAGTATATATTATATATTCTTAAGGGTAAGCACATGCAACATGCTTAACCCTAACATAATTATTAGTTAATACATTAATACTTCTTAATTAGGATGAAGGGGTATGTCCCTACATAGTTTAACTTATAAATAAGGAAGATAACTCTCTCCCATATCATTTTATTATCATTTATTCAATTCATATCATATTTCTTGATTATTGGAGGTAACCCCCCCGAAGTGGTCTACTACAATTATGATTTTTACAAATATTTCCAAGAAATATCTTAACAAGTGGCATCAGAGCTACAATTTGGGCCATTCTTGTTTCGTTCATATCTTTAAAATCAATGCAAATTTTGATCTAATTTTTTTTTTTAGTTTTGAGGTATCTCATAGATAAGTTCTCAGAAAAAAATTAGGCTTTGAAGGTACGCATTATAAATTTTATTGCAATTTTATGTTTTTGCATTAATTTTCTCTATAGGCTGTAATTTTCAAAAAAATAAAATTACATTTTTGAAAATCTTATAAAAAATTAATAGGGGTTAGTTCTTTGTATAATAAAGTCTTTAATTTAGTGGTCAAAGTTTGGTCAATTTTTTTTATTAATTTTCTCTCTGAGCTGTAATTTTTGTAATTTATTTTAAAAAAAAATATTTTTGAAAATCATCAAAAATTAGGTAGGGTTAGTTCTTTGAAATTCCTTTTTAGACATAAAATATATTCCCTAATTTATTAGTCTAAGTTTTGTCCAAACTAAAACATCAAATTCTCTCTCTCCAAATACTTTCCTACCTTCATAAAGCTTAAAATAAAATAAAATCCATGTCATATTTAGGATTAGAGGAAATTTCTACACATACAAAATATAAGGACCCATTTTATTTTACACCACCTAAAATTGAGGAAAGAGTTCCCCAAGGATATGAAACAATGATACATTTCATTAGAGAAATTGTTTGACCCATTTACAAAATCCTTAAATGAGGGTTTAGATAGGTTTTCAAAGACATTATTATCAAAATTAAAGTCCCAAAGAAACCTCCCAAGTGGGCACAACCCTAATAAACCAAATAAAGGGATAAGAGAACCTTTTCAAGATAAAAAATTATACCTACAAACAATAAACATTCATAAATTTGAAGGTAGAAATGTGATTTCATGGATATGCCTTATTGAACAACAATTTGAACTTCACAATATACCAAATAATGCCAAGGTTGACATAGCTGTACTATATTTAGAATTAGGACCTTACCAATGGCACAAATGGAAGATGAGTGATAAACAAGGACAAATGTTTAGTTGGAAAGAATTTAGTAAAGAATTAGCAACCTTTTATGAGCAAGCATGCATTGAAATCTATTCTACCCAACTAAAAAATCTAAAGCAATTAAGATCTTTAATTGAATATAATGCTGAGCATTTGAGATTGACACTTAGAGCTCCTGAGGTGACACCTTACCAAAGGCTACACTTATACATCAATGGTCTTAAGGATGAAATTCAACATGATGTTCGCTTGTTGGAACCTTATACAATTGGGACAGTTATGCAACGAGCATTGCATATTGATAAAAAAAACACCACCAAAGGTGAAATCATGAGAGTAGCTAATAAAAATATGACTAATTCTACTAGCAAAAACATGGACAAATTATTTATATAACCTAAGAGAAATTAATAAGCTCTCTCCTCAACAAGAGATTGAGAAAACAAAAAAAGGCCTATGTTGGAATTGTGATAGAAAATGATCAAGGAGTCATAAGTGTTCTAGTAGTGAGAAAAATAATGAGGATGAAGAGGGAGAAGTATGTACAAAAGAATCAAATATAAAACTTAAGAATGAGGATTCCATGGAAAAAGAGAGCACTACTATCTCCCTACATGCAAATTGAATTGAATAAATGCACAACAAACACTCAAAGTAATTGGTAATATAAAAAAGAAAAATGTGAAATTGTTAGTAGATACTTGTAGTACACATAACTTTATTGATAAAATAATAGCTAACGAGCTCAATTGTTTTGTTTATCCAATCTCTAATTTTCAAGTCATGATAGCCAATGGGAAACAACTATCTTTTGGTAGTAAATTCCATCATATAAAACTCTCAATGGGAAACTATCAATTAGATTCATAAGTGTTTTCTATACCTATTAGAGGAGTGGATGTAGCTTTGGGTGTGCAATGGATCAAACAATTAGGAACAATATCTTTCAATTTTAAAGGCTTATCCATAGCTTTTAGGATACATGGGAAAAAGTATGAACTTTTGGGAATAAAATCACGACTAAATGAAATCATTAGCTCCCATAGGATGGAGAAATTACTCAAGAAAGGTTATTATAATATAGGGGCACAATTACACTTTATATACAAAAAAGATGTGATGCCTCAAAATAAACCAAAAATTCAAGAGATTATTCAACACCATCAACAAGTATTTCAAGAATTTAAGGATGTACCTCTAATTGGAGACATTGTTCGTCCCAAAAACAATTCTTATTTATCCCCTATGGTTATTCTTAACAAAAAAGATGATCCATGGAGAATTTTCTCATGTTACAAGAAACTAAACAAAATCACTCATAAAGACAAATTTCATATTCTTATTGTTAATGAATTGGAAGAAAAAAAAATCTATGCAAAACAATTCAAATGTGTCTTTAGAGTGAAATAAGTAGAATACTCAAGATATTTTGTTTCACTTAAAGGTGTTAAGATGGACCCTTAGAAGAGATGATTTTTGGGTCTAGCAAGATACTATATAAGATTTGTTCATACCTATCATCCTATAAAGAAAATTTTCTTTTGGGAAGCTATTAAAGTGAATATCCAACAAATTGTGGTAGAAAGTTTGACATGCCAAAAAAATAAAAGGAAAATAAAAAATATTATAGATCTCTTACAAATATTAGGCATTCCAATACAACACTGGGAAAAATGTTAATGGACTTTGTTATGAGGTTGTCAAAGACAAATAATATTGAGGTAATCTAGCTTGTTGTGGATAAACTAATTAAGAATGCATATTTATGTGGTCTCTCTCATCTATTTTCCATTGATGTAATGGAAAAATTATTCATACAAAATATACAAAAACTTTATGGAATTTCTAAAATCAGATTGGAAAATAGAGTCACCTCAAAATTCCTAATCAAGTGGAAGAATTTACCAGTTGAAGATGCAACATGGAATGATGAACAATTCATACAAAATATTTTAGAGTTGCTAAGCATTGAGGGCAATGCTTTTCTAAAGGGGAAAAGAATCTTATGATCCTAATATGATATACTCTTGTTGTGCCTTCCCACTTATGCCTCTTTTTGTCACTTGACAAAATGGGGACCCCCCTCTTTTCCTTTTGTGTGTCTTCATTTTCCTTTGTATTTCTTTGTATTTTCTTTCTTTTTTCCTTCTTTTCCCTTCTCTGTTTTCTTTCCTTATTTTTTGGAGTTTGGAATGTTGGGTTTCTGAGGATGTGATTACTGTTAGACACATAGGACAACTAAGGGGGCATGAATCAGTTGTGCATTAAACTTTCAAACTATCATTAAGTAATAACATTTCCAAAAGAATAGGTAAGAGATCCATTCGAAACCCAATCCTCGAGGGGTGAAAGCGTAGAATAGTCAAAGGGTTTCAGCTCATCTCAAGTAAAGGTTAGAAGGAATCCCCAACCTTTGATACCCAAAGAACCAAAATTATAACTAAGGATAATCACATTGAATGACAAAGGGTAAAGGGGATCCTCAATCCCTGATGCCCGATAGATCGAATAAAGAAAAATTGAACTATTCAAAGCAAATGTTATTGGTATAAGGTAAGGGTAAGCCTGAAGGCTAATCCCCAAAATTTTGCATGAGTTCTGAACTTCTTCAAAACAAGTTATGGTTTTGAAATAGGAGATATATGTTGTCATGACTTATTTTATAGGTTTGTCTCCTTCTAATATATGCAAATGTTAATGCATGGTATTTTATGCATGTAGGAAGTATGCCACCTAAGGATCTGAAGAGATGAAATATTAGTACAAAGGTTACCATCCACCTTCTAAGATGTTCACCCCATATGCAGACATTGGAGACACTGACTTGGGCCATGTGGGCATGGATGAGTTTAAATGAAAAAACTACAATGAAGAGACTAGGACTTGCATGGCTTCATCTCTGGAAAACTCAAGTTTGGTAGAGGCTGTTGCATTTCCTATAATAGTCCAATCTCCTAAACTAGTTCTCATTTGTGCTAGCCACTACAACCATAAAACTAGAAAGGTGTTGGGAACATTTAGAGAAGTGGTTTTAGATGTGTCTACAAAAATGGTTGAGAAGATTTTTAGGATTCCTACCCATCTTGAATATGAGGCAGTAGACATGAAGAAGGCTGTCACACATTTTGATGACCATGTGGCAGAAAACTTGAATTGTATTAACAACTGTTTACTACTTCAAACCAGAAAGGTAGCTGCTAAGCTAACTAGGATTCAACACAAAAGTGAGTTTAAAGAAGATGTCAAAGATTTGATTGTGTTATTGATTAGAGTGTTTGGGTCTCAACATGCTTGATACTTTTATCTATGGATTGTAAAGTTCACAAAAACCATCAACGCTGCCAACAAGAAGAAGATTGATTGGGCCACTCGTATAAGTGATGTCATTCATGACCAATTAAGCAATGTTATCACAACCCACAAATTTTACATGACATCATACCTAGTTTATCTATTATCTTCATAAGCTTCATTCCCAAGGATTACCAGGGTTGGTTCTTTTGAGCTTGGAGAAATGATTATCCATCAACACTATCCCCAACTGGAGTTGGAGGTAAGCTATAAGAACTTTTGTGTTGTTAATGATGATTTTGTTTATTTAGTGATTAGAGGACTAGAGGGAGACTTGTCCAGGAGGATTTCTAATGAAGCAATGGAAGTTATTAAAGGAACTAGGAAATGGTATATCCCTGGTACAAGAATTTTTCCTATGTTAAGGAGGCAAGCTTCGACAAGATGCTTTATAAACTCCCAAGGTACCCTTCAGATAAAATGATTCTGTTGAAGGTGTGCACATAAATAACTGAAGTGCACCCTCATTGTAGGGAAACACAAACCTAGATCCACTTTCCCTATCAAAATAGGAGTGTACTCCTGTGCCAACATGCATAATGCAAAAGGAGCTAACGTTGAAATGGCTAGGTACAATCTAGGACTATATAATAATGCTAGGTGAGGGTTTGATCCTATTGGCCAAAAACTAAAGATCATTGGGCCAATAGTTAGGAATAATTTGAGGTTAGAATGAAGGATTACTACTGGTTGACTGTGTATTTGATGAAAAATTATATAGAGGCCTATGTATCTAAGGAGCAAAGGATGATGGAAATATCCTTGACCCTACCTATCAAGGTTAGAAAGTGTATAATCGACCCATTTTTAATGTAGATTGCTCAATCAAGGAGATTGGTGATGTGTCATAGAAAAAAGTACCCTTTACTTGACATGGGGTTAATTCATGATAAAAAGGGCTTAATGAGGTCTTAATATAGTGTTGTGAGGCATTTTATGCATCCTCACTAGGTCTTGGACCCTTGCAAATCGCATAACATGCTTTTAATGATGTCTTGTAAAGTCTTGTAATGGATTTTCATGCTTTTCTAGACTTAATGAACCTATTTCTCCTTAATTTAACATTATAAAATGTGTTTAATAACATTATTACATTAATATAGAAGGTTTTTTAATTAAACTTAATGTTAAACTAGTGTTGTAATGTGTCTTGCACATTCACATTGGTTCTTATGCCTTTCTAGGCTATGTGGACCACATTTTACTGTTGTAAAGTGCATTTAATTACACTTTCACATTGAATTTTGTGTCTCAATCCCTAATTGAAATTCACATAATCACTAATAGGCCCCTATTAACCCATATTGTGCATCTTGACGCTTAAATTGATCAAATACTCGACAAGGTTGCATTTTAAACCCTATTTCCTTATTTCCTAGCATCCGAGCTATCAAAATAGCCCCTGTGGGACCCATTCACCATGCATGGAAAATCAGTCCCATCCAGGTGGGACCCATTCACCATGTGTGTCGAATGAGTCCCATTTGGCCCAATTTTGACCTTTGAGTGGAAAAAAAGTGAAATTTAAGTTTAATATTACTTTATGTCGGTCTGTGATGAGGTATTAATGGGTGAATAAGGTGAATTTCCTATAAATATAAGTATTTTATCTCATTTTCACATCTCTTATCTCTTATCATTCATTCATCCACCAATCTTCCATCTCAAGTCAAGCAATTTAGGGTTTTATCATTTCAAGTCACCAAGATATCAATTTTCAGATCTTCAAGAGCAGATCCTTCATGTTTTGCTACAAAAATTAAAAATAAAAAATCATGGCAAGGCAATCAACTCCATTATTACATGTTTCATTCCATTCTTTCATCATTTTGGTTTAATTACCTAAAAGGGGTTTGACCAGGGCAAACCCCCATGCCCTAACATTCAACATTTCTCTCTCTTACCTTGTTTGTGAAGCTTGGAAATCATTTAAGATAAAGTTAAAAAGCTGCTCAAGTTTTCTCCTCATTCAACAAGTCAAAATATCAACAAAAACTCATTTTTAGACCCATAAATTAGAGTTTCAGAAGCAGACACCTGTAGGAAGTCAAAGTGCAGATTGAAAGCTCTGGATTCCACTTTTGAAAATTTAGAAATTAAAAAGTGGAGTCATTCTCCATGGGTGGTGAATGATTCCACTCCAAGGTCAGTTTTGTGTTTTCTGAATTTTTAGATTCCCTTTTGTCCGAAACGAATCCTGGCTTAGTTTTGCAAAATTGGGACTAATTCACCCAGAATGGTGAATGAGTCCCACTAGGCTTGAAAACCAACATCAACAACATTTCAAATGTCATTTCCAATCTCCTTCAATATTCTAGGTGCACACTTTCAATTTGGTTCAATTTTTTTAAGTTTTACATTCATTTCTAGTTCATTGTTGCATTACATAATGTGTTTTCAAACGTCACTTGTTTTTTAGGTTTTGCATACTTAGTCAATCAATTTCATCATCTAGTTGCATTTATATCATTGAATTTAGCCTTAAATTCATCATACATTGCATAATTTGAGTGAACCTAGCTAGCATTTTTGGCCTACCTCTCTCCTTTTAGGTGAAAATCCCTAGAAGAGTTAGAGAGTCTTGTGGTGCCAAAAATCTACGGTTCAAGTGATATTAAATTTAGAGCACAAGATGTTTTTACTTGCTCCCTCTAATGGTTAAAGGGACCTTTTCCCATGATGAAACTACCAACACCTACTGTAGTGTCAAAAAATGTACTCCTTTACATTTTCACACTATGTTTTGGTCCCTTAATTAATTGAGCTTAATTAAGCCTCTAATTTTCCCTATTATGCATTTAAAATCCTAATTAATTTCAATTTCTGAAAGGAGAATCATGATTTAATTAATGCAACTATCATTTTTAACACCCCAAATGAATAGCTCTTGGCAATTTAGGTTAGGACTCATTCGCCCTTGGGTGAATGGTCCCATTTAAGATCACAAATTCAAATTTTAAACATGTTTTTGGCAGAATCTTAAGGTCCTAATTTCAAGTTTTAAGTGTCGACTTGTAATGTTTAATTTTAAAAAAATTAGAAAATTGTCTATAAAAGCAAGGTCTTTTTATTAATTCAAATCCTAGAAATTCATGAGAGAAAAAAATAAAGCTAAGATTATTGTCAAAGGTGTTCAAGAGAAGATTTCTCAGTAATTTGTTGCAGCATTCAATATCTCAAACATCATGTCAAATTTATCAAGAATCATGCATGTTTTTGGAGCTAATATTGTGATGTAGGTTTCAAGCATTCAAGTCAAATTTCAAGTATCAAGATCACATCATCAATCAAGCCATTTCATGCAAGATCAAGACCTTGGAGAGATCTACAAAGTTTCAGTCCTTAAGGGTTTCAAATCAACGGTTTGGTGAGTTGCAACATAACACTTGTTCATTCATCATTCCTTTCATGTTTCATTGTTTCAATTCAAGTTTAATTACCAAAAAAGGGTTTGACCAAGGAAAACCCCATTCACCAAAAACAAACAATTTTCTCTCTTGTGTGTTTTGTAGATCTTATGTTGAAGATCTATCAAAGGAGAAAAATTACAAAATTTATGAAATTTGTTGTCAAGCCACGAAAACTCACTTTCAAAATTTATTTCTGAATTTTTGACTATGGAACCCAGAGGAATTGGGAGTGTAGATATAGGATAGAAGGACTATGAAAACAATTTTTCAACCCCTATAGCAAGACTCATCCACCCTAGGGAGAATGAGTCCCAAGAGGACACTCAACACAACCTTTTTATGGTAGGTGCATAAAATCAAGCCCTTCTTAGATTTGCAATTTCTTTATGGATTCTATCAGATTAATGTTTAATTTAGTGATATCATGTGTTACATTGCATAGTTTCATTCATTTAGTATTTTTAATTCATCTCCCAAAAGTGTTGTTTTAGTTGATTTACCCCATCCTAGGTCATAAGGAAAACAATAAGATCTCCACCAAGGTTGACTCACCTAAGGGTTGAAAGTCAATCTTTTCCTAGGGGATCTCTTTTTCCTAATGAAATAAGGAAAATAGGTTCATTATACCCCCCTTTTTGTCATCATTATTCATTGCACCCATTTTCTTATGTTTCATTTTGGTAAAACTATTTTCCTTTATTTCATTTTGGTGAACCTGATGTGAATGCCTTTGTCTTTGTCTTAACTAGTATTGCCTGTCTTCATGTTCTTTGTGATTGCATGTGCATAATGTGATCCCCCATAAAGTGTTTCCTGGTGTGTCTTTATATGTTTTTGATCCTACTTTGGATGACCCTTGTCACTCCATTGGTGCAAGGATACAAAGGAAGTGAATTTTTTATGACATTCTTCTATTGTATCTACATTATTCTATATGTTGTAACCTTTTGTCTTGTGTTTTCCTTTTGGGGATGACACAAGGCATCAAGACATTTAGATCTAGATTGCATGTTAACCCAAAAGTTTCCATTTGTTTTTTCTCTCTATGTGGACCATTCTTCCTTTATGCTCGTTGTTCCATGATTTATTTGGGGAATGATGGTTTCGAGCTTAATTATATCACTACAACAACGACAAACATTGACCCCAGATCCATGGATCCCTTATGTGTTATCTTTGGATTGCATATGGGGGGAAACCCTCCTTTCCATGATGTAGCTATATCTCAAAAACACATGTTTACATAGGGATTTCTGAATAAAGTTCTCATGTATTGGCATTTATCATAATCTACTTTAAAGAAATTTCTCATAGCATGGTGTTTAGCAATTTCTTTAAAGGGGGGCCATATGTGTACCTGCTCATTGTTTGCTTCAAAGTGAAGTCTTCTTACTTCACATGACATGTCTTCTTGGTGGTGTCATTGGGTTTGATGTTCCTCAAGAGTGTGATCTTTCTTGGAATATGACATTCCTCTTAATAGTGATGCTATGGATTGTATTCCCTAAGTTGTGAATATTTTATCCTCGACTAGTCCACTCTTCAAGACATTAAGCATGATGTTCCCTAATGTGAGACCTTTCATGAACTAAGTAAAACCTCTTTGAATAGCCTATTGCATGTATCAAGGCCACCAAGCATAACACAACTTGCTTGCCAGCGGAACCTTTCTCATGAGTGCCTAGCATAACGTAGCTTGCTAACCTTGTGACTATTTCTATGGTGCCTTATTGAAGTTATCAGGAGATATAACTTTGGGCCTAGCATAACGTAGCTTGCTAGCCTTGTGACCATTTCTGTGGTGCCTTGTCAAATTTATTAGGAGGTATAAATTTGGTATGGTTAATACAATGGAAGCCTATACCTAGCATGACTTCCAATTAGCCACTGTTTGGGGCTCACCTAGTGGACAATGAATTTCACTAGCACATGTGAGCACATTTTATTTGTATACTGGACAACAGGTTTCCACTTTCAAATTTTTTTGGACAAATAGCTAAGGTACGATCCATATCAGTTGGAAAAATAGTTGAGGCTTGATCCACCCCTCTCCCTTCCTCTCTCTCTCTCTTCTCTCTAATTTTGGCATTGTATGCTTGTGTATCTTGTCTTGCTATTGTATATTTAACATAGACATGTGTCTCTTTGTGCCTTTTTTGTTTTTTCATGAGATCGTAGATCATGGGGGCCTGATCCTCCTCCTTGACCTTTGTTGTTTAGTGTGAGTTTGAATGTAGGGATCATCCTCTCACTAAAGTGGGGGATAAATGTAGTGTCAAAAAATGTACTTTATATTTTCACACTATGTTTGGGTACCTTAAAAAAAATTGAGCTTAATTAAGCTTCTAATTGGCCCTATTATGCATTTACAATCCTAATTAATTGCAATCTATGAAAGGGGAATTATATGATTTAATTAATGAAATTATTATTTTTAACACCGTAAAATGAATAGGTCCTGGAAATTTAGGTAAGGAATCATTCAACCTTGGGTGAATGGGTCCCCTTTAAGATAAAAAATTCAAAATTTAAACATGTTTTTGGCAGCACCTTAAGGTCCTAAATTTAAGTTTTAAGTGTCAGCTTGTAATGTTTATTTTTTCGAGAAATTAGAAAATTGTTTATAAAAGCAAGGTCTTTTTATCAATTCAAATCCTAGAAATTCATGAGAGCAAAAAGTAAAGCTAAGATTATTTTCAAAGGTGTTCAAGAGCATATTTCTTAGTCATTTGTTGTAGCATTCAAGATCTTAAGCATCATATCAGATTTATCAAGTATCATGCATGTTTTTGGAGCTAACATTGTGATGTAGGTTTCAAGCATTCAAGTTAAATTTCAAGCATCAAGATCACACAAAAAATGAAAATCTCATGTGGTGATTTGTTTCCTTTGAAGATTACATTGTTGTTACTCATGAATGTGTGAAATATTGTTTGTTGTAATAGTGTTTGGAGATCTTGTTTAAAGGTATAGAAATGATTGACAAAATATTTCTTATTATTGTCTGATTAGGTTAAATTTATTTGTATTACTTCTTGTTACTCTATCTCTTTTGATATTTCTTTTAAAACATTGTCTGAAATACTTGAAGAGCATTGAAATAAATATAAATCTACTATAAATCTGAAATGCAATATGCTTTTATGAATTGTTGAAATCATTATTTTTGATTGCATGTTATTTCCAGTAAGCTTTAACACCAAAACCCTTGTGAAACATGTTGATAACGACCCTATGTTATCCCAACATGACTACGAACTAGTTATACAGGAACCTTGGAGTAGTCTCACTACTTTTCAAGAGGGGTGATAAACCCTTATTTCCTAGTAAGTTGTAAGTGATTAAAACCATCCTCCATAGAATTTGCGCTAGAAGGAGGGAACAAATCTAGAAAAAATGGAAAATATCGTGCTATTGGAAGCCTTGAAACATGAGCATGAAGTATGGATGGTTTGTGTTGGTTGTTCCTATGTTGTCATTGATGTCAACACGGTGATAACTATATGGGAAGATTGCTTGGTTTATCAAAAATTGTTCTCTGCCGGTAATACCCTTTTATGATGGATCATTGTGTTGGTATTTGAGTCCAAAATTTACCGCAAGATCTAATATGACCTAATCTCCTAACCATGTTTTCTTGGCTCATTCAGATAGCTATACCATGGATCTTGAGACATCTTTTATTGTGAGCAAAAAGTTATCTCCGACAGAGTTTAACTTTGTATTTTATTATTGTTTTATGTGTGGCATATTATGTGGGAGACTCCACATTCTACTAAGGTAAATATTCTTATTTTGTGGTTTTGATTGACTGTCTCTTTGCTAGTGGTATGATGGGAAATTAATGTGCTCTCAGATCCAGAAGGTGTTTGCTTTGAGAATCATTTGTTGGTTTAGAGAATTGTGTTTTAGTCTTGGCCGACTTAGTGTATGCAATGTATTATGAAGAATAGTTATGCTTTATCGATGTTAGCTGACTTGGTATAATGCTTAAATCATATATGGTGCCAAAAAAGAAGGTTTTGATTATTTTTGTGTTCATCTAATTAGGTCGACCTAATTTATGATCAAGACATGCTTGTATATATATAAGGTGTTTTGAGTATGATCAGAAGAGTAGTGGTAGAAGACACACATGAGCAGTGAATGTGAAATGCGAAGAGGATTGAGGAGTGTGTGAAGATATGAGCCTAAATTCTTTATCAACTGTGATCAGTGTAGTTTTGTTGAGTGATTACTATGTGAGGCAGTACTTCATATTTTGAGCTTTAGTGGAACTAAACCCTGCACATTGAAGGTGTATTCTATTAGTTCAATCTTTTGGCAGTGAGCCACTATCATTGTATCTTGGAAGTGAGCCATGTTTTGTACTTAGGGTGTAAGCCTTTTAAGGACAGTGAGTCCTGGAAATGAGCCCCATAATATTTTGTATCCAGATATAATATATTGTGAGTTAACCCTCACCATGGTTTTTCCTTTTTTGGGTTTTCCACGTAAAATTCTTGGTGTTCTTGTGTATGGTTGCATTGACTTGTTTCTATGTTCTCTCTTGTTGATTCAATTAGAATTGTGATAATGTTTAAATGGATTTTATTATGGTTTTATGGAATACTGATTCACCCCCCTCTCAGTATTTAGATGTTCAACAATTGGTATCAGAGCTTGGTCCCTCGGAGGAAGCCTAACAACTTGAGGGAGGTCCCGGAGTTTGAGTATAAGAATTTTTTTCCCTCAGAAGTGGTCTCTACTAAATGTTCAAAAGAAATGGAAGATCTGAAGGACAAGTTGATAAAAGCAAATGAGTATATTGAAAAGCTGTAAAGTAAAAGTATTGAAGCATGTGATCTATTGGTTGAAGGAGAAGAAATTATCTCTAGCCTACTACAACAATTGGATGAGAAGAAAAGAACTAAATAATGTCAGGAAATTGAAATTCAAACGAAGATGGATGAATGCTTAAAGCTAGAAGAAGCAAAAATATTGAGATTTGATCTGGAAAAGGAAAGAAGCTTTGAAGAAAAAATTAAGATAAGCTCAGCGATGCTTGATGAATTGATTACTTATCAGAGATTGGTGATGGATATGAGTGGTTTAGGGTTTGAGAAAGGTCATAATTCTAAAGCAAAGCAATCTACTAGTAAGAAGACTCAATACAAAGATAGAAAAATCAAGGATTTAAGAAGAAATCTCAAAAAAAATCCTGTCAAATGTTATGATGCTAAAAGGTACTTATCTTTCAATGGTGTTTGTTAGTCCTGCAAGAAGTTTGGTCATAAAGAAAAATACTGCAAAAGTAAAATGAATGATTCTTTATCTAGAAATTGTTCTAAGAGAAAGAAGAATGGATATAAAGTTGGTCCATTGAATAAAAAGGAAAATGGGAAGAAGAATATTGTTTTCTGTAAGTGCAGTAATCTGGAACATCCTTGTAGTATCAATAGAAGAAAGAAAATATCTTTCCGACGAAGAAGAATGATCAAATCATTGATCTAAAAGAATCAAGAAAATAAATGAAAAGGATTTGGAGAAAGGAATCAAAATCATTAGTTTTATCTGTATCGAACTCTGGTGCAGATACTCCCATCAATTTCTAAGAAAAAGCAGTGGCTAAGGGGGAGCAATCATCAAAAAATCTAATGAACCCACTCATCAGTACTTGTGTCATATCATGATAGAAGTATATTTAATGTGGTAAGGAAATTAAGAAAGTTTTTAGTTGCATGTGTGAAGGATAAAATCTACAGAATTTGAAAGGATGAAGGCATACACAATCTTCGAGGCAATATACCTGCAAGTTGAAGCATTTATTGCAAAATCATTCAGAATGAAAGGAATAAATTAAAATAATTTTAAGGGCTTATGTATCTTTGGAGAAGCATGCAAAGGAAGTTTAGAATTTAATTCAGAGTTTCAGGGTTTGAAGAAAAAGTCAAATGGATTCGAAGTGAGCTCCAGAAGCAGGGTATCTACACATTTCTTGTTTGCATTTTTAGAGGTATTCCTATTTGCACAATATTTCATTTTTACTGTTATGGATAATTCAAAGGTTGTGAATAGTGCAGATAAAGTGAAATTCAATTTGAGAAGATATTTAAAGGTTCTATCAGAAGAGTCTGTTGGTGCATTCTCTTGCATCCCTCCGAGAGTGTTTCCCACAAAAGATATCTATGCATTTGTTTTCAGTAAGAAGAAATGTCATCAGTTCAGTTGAGCATGCTTTGGGAAAGTGAATTGAAAGAAAGCTATGATGCCTGCAAAGTGTTAGTTGAGAAAAAATTGGATGTTTGGAGGAAATTTCCCTCATTTGAATTTGAGAAGAAGCACATTCAAATAGTGTTGAACAAAATTCATGATGAATCTTTATGGATTGATGAAGCATATTTGATTACCAAAGAAGCTATTAGAGATGTAACTAGTTTGTGCTCCTCCAGACCAGTTCCCAAATGGAAAGCTATGGATGAGAAAGAGATATTTGAGGTTACCGGTGTGAATCTTGAAGTGAAAGAGATTGATTTAAGATCGATTGTTGATTTGGTAATATGGTATGTTGCTATGGCAATCGGTCGCAAAGTTTGTATCCCTAACAATGACCTTACAATTTATACTACTGTTGTGCATATTGATGTTGATTTGGTTAAAAGAGGTAAGGAATACGACTTGTGTGAATTAATTTGTATACATCTTTTGAAGAATTTAAGGGAAATCAAGAAGAATAAGAAGAATACATTTCGGTACAAAAATTTGGTTATTTGTTTACTATTTTACTTTTTGAAAGAGTTGACAGCAATAGGAAAGATAGAATGGTCAAATTCAAAGCCTATTTCCTATCAAATCAGGAACTTAATGATAAATCTTGGTAGTTCAGATGCATAAGAGTGTGCCCTTGTTTCATTCTTTGGAACATTTCAGATGAGGATGAACATAAGGTTTAAGATTCTAGTAAGTGTTGTTGAAAGGTACTTCGAAAGCATAAATTTTCTTGTGTCTATAGATTTTTGTCACATGGAAGTAGTTGAATCAAGGTTAGTTTGGATATTTGAATTGAACTATGAAGTGTTAAGAGGCTGAATTTGATAATTATGCTAAAATTCTTTTGGAAAGCCCTAAGAATCTCAGTGTAGAAGGCACCTCAAATAGTGTGACCAGAACAGGGAAGAAAAGGAAGAGTGTTGTTAAGCAAGAAGTTGCAGAAGGAAGTGATCTTGAACATGAGCATGCAAGAATAAATAGTTCTGGAAGAATTGCAGAAGGTTATTCCCAGTGCTAATTTTGATTCATCTATTTCTGTTGTGGAGAATCTTCGTGGCATGATTGATTCTTTAAAGGTTTACATATTCGGACTTGAAGTGTCTATTGGAATTAGGTCTAATGAAGGAAAGTTGGAAGATATCAAAGACAAATGTGCGAATGCACATAGTCGAGTGATGAAGGAATTGGAGAGTGTAAAAGGTTGTGAAGAAGACACACATAAACTACTTTATTTTTTTCCTATATTGGTCTGGATGTATATTGGATATAAGAAATGAGATAAGGATGAGTGAGTCCCGGTTGAGCACTTAGGAAGATACATACATGTTGGCAGAAGATAAAGATAATCAGAGGTGGTCCTACATTGTTCAACTTCATGACAAATTCTTTTCTCTACAAGATTAGAGGACAAATGTTATCAAGAAGTTTGTGGCACTCATAGACCTAATTAAACTCAAATATACTTCTGTTTCTAGTTCTCTTGGCTGTATTGGTGAGTTACCAAAGATAAATCTTAGTCCCAATACTTTAGCAAATGGTGTAGTCTTTAACTAAACTTGAGCTATTTTAGAAGACTTGTAAGTGCAAAAGGTTCATGGGAAGAAGGTAAAGTGTCATGGAAGGTTATCCTGGAGAGTCTCAAAGATTCTTCTTCAGGTTAATTCAATTATGTGTTCATATATTTTTGGCTACATTTTGATATATACATATATATCGATGCCCCTTCCTTTGTCATTGATGTCAAAGGGGGAGAGATGAAGAGATGGAGAGATGGAGAGATGGAGAGATAAAGAGATAGAGAGTCAAAGGAAAAACATTTTTGTGAAGAATAGTTTTGATAGGGGTAGTATTCAGAGTATTTAGTTTCAGTTGTTGAAAAATGTTTTTGTCATGCATGTTACCATCAATGCCAAAGGGGGAGACTGTTGTAAGCCTTACAACATGAGCATGAAGTATGGATGGTTTGTGTTGGTTGTTCCTATGTTTTTGTTGATGTCAACATGGTGATTACTGTATGGGAAGATGACTTGGTTTACCAAAAGTTGTTCTCTGCCGGTAATACACTTTTGTGATGGATTGATGCATTGGTATTTGAGTCCAAAATTTACCACAAGGTCTGATATGACTCTAATCTCCTAACCATGTTTTCTTGGCTCATTCAAATAGCTATATCCTAGATCTTGAGACTTCTTTTTTTGTGAGCAGAAAGTTACCTCTGTTAGAGTTTAACTCTGTATTTTACTGTTGTTCTGTGTGTGGCATACTATGTGGGAGACTCCACATTCCACTAAGGTGAATATTCTTATTCTACAATTTTGATTGACAGTCTCTTTCCTGGTGGTATGATGGGAAATTAATGTGCTCTCAAATCCAAAAGGTGTTTGCTTTGAGAATTATTTGTTGGTTTGGATAATTGTGTTTTAGTCTTGGTCAACTCAGCGTATGCAATATATTATGAAGACTAGTTATGCTTTATGGATGTTAGTTGAACTGGTATAATGCTTAAATCATATATGGTGTCGAAAAAGAAGGTTTTGATTATTTTTGTGTTCATCTAATTAGGCCAACCTAATTGATGATCAAGATATGCTTGTATATATATAAGGTGTTTTGAGTATGATGAGAAGAGTAGTGGAAGAAGACACACACAAGCAATGAATGTGAAATGTGAAGAGGACTGAGGAGTGTGTGAAGATCTGAGCCTAAATGATTTATTAGTTCTGATCAATGTAGTTTTGTTGAGCGATTATTGTGTGAGGTAGTACTTCATATTCTGAGCTTCAATGGAACTGAACCCTACACATTGAAGGTGTATTCTATTAGTTCAATCTTTTAGCAGTGATACATCTTTTGTACTCACGTTGTGAGCCTTTTAAGGATAGTGAGTCCTAGTAGTGAGCCTCATAATATTTTGTATCTAGATATAATATATTGTGAGTTAACCCTCACCATGGTTTTTCCCTTTTTGGGTTTTCCATGTCAAAATCTTGGTGTTCTTGTATATGGTTGCATTGAATTATTTTTACATTCTCTCTTGCTAATTCAGTTAGAATTGTAATAATGTTTTAATGGATTTTATTATAGTTTTATGGAATATTGATTCACCCCCCTCTCAGTATTTTGAATGTTCAACACGTGGTATTTCCTCGGAAAAATATCATAGCATTTTTAGATCTTCTCCAAACAAGGAATATCTGATTGAATTAACTCAACATAGGAAAACTTTGAGTAGCAAGGGTAAAACCAGAGGTGAAAGTTCTAATTCCACTACCTCTCCATAAAACCCAAGTCCACAACCCTCACCTATAAGTTTGGTAATACTATATAACATAATAATTGTTGTACCTCTGTTGTTACAAATGACACACTTTATAGTAGATGAAAGTTCCTCTCTAAATATCACAGGAGCTCTACATGAACTACCAAAGAACCCAATTTTTTTTCCCTAAGTTCATATATGGTGAATCTCGGATAGCCGAAGACCACGTAATTTTTTTAAAATAAATTTGCAAAAAAGTGCAGATTGCCCATCATGATGTGGTCTGCAGGTTATTTCCCTATTTATTAGGAGAATTTGCCTATAAATAGTACTTAAATTTACCTAGAGGAGGAATCCATACATGGAAATATCTAGAGGACAAGTTCCTCAACCAATTCTAAGTATATATAGATCCGACCATTATGTACTATCAGTTCGTATCTTGTAGGAAATATGCTAATAAGCTAATAAGCATCTATAATACAAGGTTCCATAAAACCTATAAAATATTGGCAGACCCCTACATTATACCTAAATTGGTAGCATAAATTGGTAGCAGTACAAACTTACCATAGAACCCTAGATCCCTTCACCAACCTATTCTTATGAAGATTTCCTGCAGTTGATAGGGATGCGTTGGGTAAAATCTATAATCAATCTATCACAGTTTCCCAATAGATGGATTCACAGGCAAGAAATATTTCTATATCTCTACCATCCCTTGGTCCCCTAGGAATGGTAAATTAGATCCCGACTATAAGTAATGCCTTAAGTAACCACAAACCTCTAATGAAACCTATTCCAAGAGTGGCTAATACATCTCATAATTTCTTGTCCCATCCAACCATAGTCCAACAGACCCATGACACACCCACACTTACACATCTAGGTTATGGACAGGAAGTAAATGTCACCAGTAGTAAGACAATCACGAAGACCTTTCTTTGAAAAACAAACAACACTCCCCGATCAGGGACAAAATGCTCAAATAGCTTCTAAGTTCAAGATAATGAAAAATATGTTGTTACAGGTAACAAATAAACTCACCAACCTGAATGTTAACCCTCCTCCCATAGGAAATAACTATAATTAGGGCCATAACTAGAACAAAAAAGGATTCCAGGGCAAGAGTTTCAATCCACAACGACCAAACATACCATGGATACAAGGCCTAACAATTGGGGAGTACCCATTCCCTTAGAAATTTCCAATGTAGCCTATTCCATAGATGCTAATGGTTGTAGGTTTCATGAAATCTTTGACCACAGTGAGACAAGTTGTCTGGAAATGCAAAGGATGTCCAATCTCATGTAGGGGAATACCCAAACCCCAACAAATAATAT
The DNA here is from genome assembly GCA_007258455.2 of Sequoia sempervirens. Lineage (NCBI taxonomy): Eukaryota > Viridiplantae > Streptophyta > Pinopsida > Cupressales > Cupressaceae > Sequoia > Sequoia sempervirens. Next base: position 29,020 of record VDFB02042269.1, read on the forward strand.
GGATGCCATGATGGTAGACTCATTTTCTTTATTTAATAAAATTGACCTCGGTCAAAATTTTGGAGAAGAGGAATTCACGTTTCCTTTTGAGAATGAAAATGAGCCGAAAAGTGCTAAAGTTTTTGCTTTCCAGCAAAATAGGAATAATCATAATATGAGAAGCAAGAAATAACCTATGACGGATGGGATTCCACCCAGATCAGGTCCGACTCCTCTAGATCCTCATGTAGATAACAATCTCCTCACTCCTAAGGCACCATTCAAAGGAAGTTATAGATTCGGTAGCTTTCAGACTCATAAAATCTCTAGCCCTAGTGAACAGAAGTATAGTGCTATAGATGACTTGAAAAAAAAGCTAACATCTCAATTTTTGATATGTTGCAGCACTATGCTACTTAGAAAGAAGTATTACTAAAATAATTAGACAATACTAAAAGTGCTTCTATCAACCCTCCCAAGATGGAGAAAGTCAAGCCTTAAGCTCATCAGATGCTATGGCCATATTTTTTAAAGGTAAGACTGAAATCCCTCCATTTTTATTAACAATACACATGTTTGGGAAAAATGTACATAATTGTCTAGTGTATTCTGGGGCATCATGCAATATTATACCCTACTCCATTTTTCAAAAGCTAGGAGTAGCACCTAGGAAAAACAATAGAGTCATTGTCCATTTGGACAAAACAAAATTCAAGGTCATAGGAGAATTAAAGAACGTCCATGTGCAATCAGCCTTTGACCATAGAGTCCAAGAATATATTGATATACACGTAGTGGATATCCTTGAAATGTACGGGATGTTGCTTAGTAGAGAATGGACCAAAAACTTGAGAGGATGGTTTTCAATTGAATTTACACAACTTTGGCTTCCATGGAAGGGACTAAACAATTAGATTAAGATTGATGCCGAGACTAAGTTGAAACATACGATAACTGAATACAATGCCCCAAATAAGATTGCATTCAGAGAATTGGAATTAGATGTGTGTAAGATGAACAATATCATGATTATATCTTTAGCAATGGATGAACAAGCAAAGGAAAACAAATCCTATCAAAGGACTGCAAGGATTCAAGACCTCTGACCATGGTTTTCAAGATATTTTAAGCAAGATGTATGATTATATGACTAATCTTAGAAAATATGCAGATACTTTCATATTTTTATTTCCAAGTTTGTGTTGCATTCATGATACAAACCATTCTGAATTTTCTTGCCCCGCTTGCCAAGATGCACTGGCAAGGGTTAAAATGATACACCACCCATGGCTAGAAGATAGTGATTCAAAAGAAATCGCAATATTAGATGTTGAATCGCCTATACTCTTTTCATAAGTACTTGTGGAAAAGGAAAACCTATTATTTACAAAAGAAAATTCAATTGAAGGCGAGAAACAAGCAGTAGTAGATCCTGATATTTCCAATCAGAATGACACTCTAGTGAAGAAAGAAGTACTGCCAACACAAGTCCTTGAGAAGAAGACCATGTGGAAGCTTAGATTTGATGGATCTATGTAAATAGGGAAACAATGTTGGAGTCGAGTTGGTGAATCCATAGGGGAAGTCATTTTTGGGTGCTTTTTGATTGTAATTTACCTGCACCAACAACGCTATTGAGTATGAGGCACTGATCAAAATATTTTTTCTTGCTCACCAAAAGAAGGTAAAACATCTATTTGTAGGAGGATACTTTCAGTTAGTAGTGAGGCAAGTAATAAGTCAGTATTCTTTCCACAATAAAAGATTGTCTTCTTATAGAAATAGAGTGTGGGATCTAATTGAAGGTTTTGAGGCATTTAACATAAAGCCCATCCTTAGAAGAAGGAATTATATTGTAGATGCTCTTGCTGGCTCAACTAGTTCCCTAGAGCCCATGTATGGTTCTCAGTTGAAACAGTTCTTTATAGAGATAGTTCTTGTACCAACCATTCCAAATAATATTACCAACTTCCAGTTGTTTGAAGACAACCAACACATCCTTGAGTTTATTACTAACTTTGGGATTTTTGCTACCTAAATCATTGATGAAGCTGATAGGGATCCATTTGAAGGAGCTCAAAATGTTATAATTAATTTAAAGACTAATACTATCCCCAAGGGGATGGTCGCCTTGGAAAAGATATTTGATCTTGATAATACATCAAAATCTAAAGGGGCCGCTTCATGTTCAAATGGAGGCAAGTGCAATCTCCACAACTTGGGAGATGATATAGATAAAAAAGAAGTCTCCATTGGGAAATTATATACTTCAGAGGAAGGGGATGGTATAATTGAGGCCTTGAAGGATTATAGGCAGTTGATTTCTTGGAGCTATGAAGAGTTAAAGACATATGAAACCTCTATAATTACTCATACTATTCTTTTCAAAAAGGAAACCAAGCCTTTTAGACAAAGGAAACAATCAATAAACGCTCTGTTAGAGCCATTAATTTAAAAGGAAGTCCAAAAGATACTAAGTGCTAGAATTATATACCCAATAACCAGTGCGACATTCAATATGGGTGGAAAATCTAGTGGCTGGGCGAAAGAAAAACAAAGAAATCCAACTGTGTGTAGACTTCTGAAATTTGAACCGATATTTTGAAAAAGATAACTATTCAATACCCTCAATAGATGAGGTCTTACAAATAGTCAATGGCTTGCAAATGATGTCATTCTTGGATGGATACTCAAGATACAACTAAGTGATGGAGCATGAAGAAGACAAGATAAAGACTACTTTCACCACTAAATGGGGAACCTTTACTTATTGAAGAATTCCATTTAGGCTCATCAATGTTGGGGCCATTTTTCAAAAAGAAATGGACATAGCTTTCAAAGGGATAATTGGAAAGTGTATAATCATATACATGGATGATTCGATGGTGTTCTCAAAAGATAGAGTGAACCATGTGAGTGAATTACGCAGAATACTCCAAAGATGCAAAGAATTAGGCATTTATTTAAATCCTAAGAAATTCATTTTTAGAGTTATTGAGGGAAAATTCATAGGGTGCATCATTTTAGAAAAGGGTATTTCCATAGATACAAATAGGATTGAGTCTATACTGAAGTTGTCACTACCTAACAACAAGAAAGAACTAAAATCCTTCTTCATAAAGATTAATTTTATTGGGAAATTCATTAGTGGGTTTGTAGAGTTTGTGCATCCATTAAATGGCATGCTGAAGAAGGATGCCAAAATTGAATGGACTGCAGAAGACAACTAATCTTTCCAAGAAATCAAATAAGTCATTACCAATGCACTCTTTTTGGCTAGTCCAGATTATTCTAGGACTTTCTATATCTATACTTTTGCTTCAGAACATTCTTGTGCAGTTGTTCTCACTTAAAGGGGAAAGAGTGATGAAAGGCCAATTGCCTTTATGAGCACCCCATTTAAAAATACAAAAGTTAGATATCCTAATTTAGATAAGAAATCATTTGCTCTAGTCAAGACTATTAAGAAATTCAAACATTATATTTTGAGGAGCAAGGTGATAGCAATAGTTTTTGATGATGTGATTAAGTCAATGCTAATGCAGAATGAGCTTAGGGAACGATGTGGAAAATGGATGGCAATCTTGTAGGAGTATGATATGGAGATCCAA